>JAWNPL010000146.1:0-60000 GCA_035047545.1 Drosophila paranaensis
GCGAGTTATGTAGTCTAAGTGCTGCTTCCCAGTCTCTGCCTACTTTAACATTGAGAGAGAAAAAGCTCGATCTGTATGTTAACTACTCAAAAGCTCTCTCCAGCAGTAGAAAGCTCTCGAGCTCACTTTTGAGGTGCATGTCGAGAAGAAAAGAACATGAAGTGAAATAAATACTTTTATTTAAATTAAAAACACAAAGAACATTATTTATAAATAATTAAATGTTAACATAATCATGTTAACAAAACTTAAAGTGAAATAAATACTTTTATTTAAATTAAAAACACAAAGAACATTATTAATAAATAATTAAATGTTAACATAACTGTGTTAACAAAACTGGCGCAGCCGACGGAGTAACCAAAAACATTAAAATACTCACTTAAGTGCAGTTTTAAACGAATTTGTGCTTGTACGCAATTCTATACATACATATCTACCTTGTGCTAAAGACACATAACCTGAAAAGTCACGAAAAAACGTGCCAGCATTTGCAACCGTATTCATCTCTGTATGTATGTGTGAATGTGTGTTTAAATCAGCAATTGCACACACATACACCAGCATCTCGGAGTGAACTTATTCTGTTCACAATTGGTTCGATGACAAGTTCAGAAGAACATTCGGCATCGATTGGCGACGAAAACTAACAGAACTAATTCTGTTAGCATATTAAAAGATCTAAAGAACTCAACAGCTATTAATTCTTTGATAGCGATGGCAAACGACTTTACTTTAACGTTTGGGGATATTCTTAAGGATGCCCACCACATTCACGAGTACAGAGGAGACAACTCAAGGGCTCTATCATCATTTATTCGTGAAGTGGATATGATATTTTCATTATTACCTCCTACATCTCCCGCAGGAGTCTACGTCTTTCGCCGTGTCATCCTCAATAAAATTCAAGGCGAAGCTCTACATGTTGTAAGAACCATCGAGAATTCCGAGCCGTCATGGAATGACATCAAGACGATTCTTATTCGGAATTTTGGCATAAAGGAGTCTTATAATCAACTTTACCAAGAGGCGTTTATGCTAAGTAACAAAAACAATATCACAGAATATTTTAAGTCTTTAAGAAGTATAATGTGTAAAATTAATGAAAAATATGAATATGATAATGTAAAGCATCCTGAGTTTAGTCCCAAAAATGTCGAAGATACTATGTTAAGAACATTCTTGAAAAATATCGATGTAAATTTAGCCTCAGTCGTAATTAATAGAAATGTTAAAAATTTAAGAGAAGCTTTCGATTTATTAGAAACCGAAGGCCTCATTAGAACTCAAAATCTTAAACCAAAATTTTCACAAAATAATAATACATATAATCAAAAAGACCGATTCTACGTACCAAATTATAATAATCAAGATAACAGTGCAAAACACAACAGCAATTTCCAAAATGTAAAAGCAAATTCAGGAAACTTTCGATCAGGAACACAAAATTTAAATTCAAATCAGAACTATACAAATCAACAAAGTCATGTGTCAAAAATGGAAATTGATCATGTCGAAGCAGATAGAGCTCATTGTAGCCAATTTAAAAATGATAATCAAAATCAAAACATCACTCATGAATCTGAGTCTGAGCAAAAGAACTGTTCTTGCCATGCAAATTTTCATACAATTGCCTCGAAAAATCACTTCCCTTGATTAAGTTAACTTTAAACAATGAAATGATAACTGCCTTGATTGATACTGGTTCAACAACTTCCATATTAGATAGGAATAAATTGTTACAATATCCTCGAAGAACTTTGTGTCACCCAATATCATTTTCATCTCTTAATTCAAAATCGTTAATAACGCAAGAAATTATAACTGATTTGCCTCTTGAATTTAAAGAAGATGCAACAATGAGTTGGAAATTGACAACATTTGATAACAAATCATTCGATGCTATTATAGGTCAAAACATTCTTAAACCATTAAATGCTCTTATTGACTTCTACCACAATACAATTACGATTAATAATAATACTATTCAATTTGAAAATACTTCACCATACTCTGATGAGGCAAATCAAATTGAATCAATCAAAATAGATAATAGAACACAGAAAATTCTTTTTAATGACTTAAATCAAGAAGAAAGCAATGCTCTAACAAAAATTTTAAGTAGATTTAAAACATTAATATTTCTTGAAGGTCAGTGTCTTAGCAATACGAACATTATTGAACATCAGATAAAAACAATAGTGGATAAACCCTTATATTGTAAGATTTATAGATATCCTCAAATACATGAGCAAGAAATATATAAGCAAATTGAAGAAATGCTACAACAGGGAATAATACGTAAAAGCAATTCCCCATATAATGCCCCTTTATGGCTCGTACCCAAAAAAGCTGATAACATTGGAGAAAAAAATGGCGTATAGTTATTGATTACCGCAAATTGAATGAAAACACAGTAGACGATAAGTTTCCTATCCCCAATATAGAAAGTATACTAGACAAGTTAGGAAGAGCGCAATATTTTTCTACTATAGATCTGGCGAAAGGCTTTCACCAAATTCTCGTTCAGGAACAAGATAGGGAAAAGACAGCGTTTTCTACCCCCCACGGGCATTACGAGTTTAATCGAATGCCATTTGGGCTCAAAAATGCTCCTGCCACTTTCCAACGTCTTATAAACACAGTTTTAAAAGAAGAAATAAATAGAATTTGTGTCGTCTATCTTGATGACGTTCTTATTTTTTCCACTAGTTTTTCAGAACATGTTGGCCATATTCACACAATCTTTAAAAAACTTTCTGAAGCAAACCTTAAGATTCAAATCAACAAATGCAATTTCTTCTCAAAAGAAACTCAGTTTTTGGGTCATGTTTTAACCCCCGAAGGAGTTAGGCCTAACCCAACAAAAGTTAACAGCATTCTTCAGATTAAAATTCCGAGAAATGTTAAACAAATTAGAGCTTTTCTAGGAATCACCGGGTATTATAGAAAGTTCATAAAAGATTTTTCTCAAGTAGCTTATCCATTGATTAAATGCCTTAAAAAGGATGCTAAGATCGATGTTAATGAACCCAACTTCATGATTGCATTTGACAAATTAAAAAGAATCATAACCGAAGCACCGGTACTTAAGTATCCGGATTTCAAAAAGAAATTTCAGCTTATTACTGACGCTAGCAACATAGCTTTAGGTGCTGTTCTGCAACAGGATGGTCATCCTATTTGTTATGCAAGTCGTACATTAAATGATCATGAGAAAAACTATTCTTCTATACAAAAGGAATTACTAGCTATAGTGTGGGCAACAGCTTATTTCCGCCCATATCTCTATGGAGTCAAATTCGACATTTTGTCCGACCACCAACCACTTAAGTGGCTGCTAATTAAATATAATGGAAAAGAACTTAATGAAACACTTTATAGATGGCTTGTGAAGCTTAGCGAATTTAATATAAACGTATCATACATTAAAGGAAAGAATAACCAGGTAGCTGATTTTTTAAGCCGAATAAGCAACGACGAAATTTGTGCCGTAAACATAACTAAATCTTGTAACTCTTTAGAAAACAATGTTGATGATATTAGTACCCAACATACACAAGCCGAAGACTTTGTGGACACACCTATTTTAGGCTGCTTAGAAACAGTTGTAAATAGATTTAAAATACAAATCATTCTAACAGATAAAAAAACTAAGGAGTTTGAATATAAGAATAGAAATAAGAAAATTTATTTAAATTTAAATGATCTTGAAAATGGAATGGAAGAAATTTTGAAGAATCATATCATAAAAGGCAAAGTAGGAATATTCAGTGAATATAACGACCACCAATACAATAAATTTCAAAACAAAATCATCCAAATTTTCGAAGGCAATAAAAATGTTAAATTTGTAAAATGCTCATTTCACGCAAAAGACATTGAAAACGAAGAAGATGTGTATAAAGAAATTGAACGATTCCATAAATATTACACTGGTCATTCAGGTATAAATGAAAATTACCAAAGTTTAAAGAAGATTATTTACTTTCCAAAACTTCAACATTACATCCAAAAGTATATCAACAATTGTGAAATTTGTAATCGGTGTAAATATGATAGAAACCCGGTAAAAGAAAAATTTAAATATACGGAAACACCAACTGATATAAGAAAAATTGTTCATATGGACATCTACACAAATTCAAAATGCAATTTCCTAACTTTTATTGACCGATTTTCAAAATTTGCTACTGCCTTCTACCTTGAGGATCGCAATAATCAAACTATAATCGAAAAAATGCGCTTGTACAAATCCCAAAGAGGAAGCTTTGAAAAATTAATAACTGATAATGAATTTAATAGTGTAAATATAAAAGAATATTTAAGAAATGAGAATATAGGAGTTCATTTTGTAAAACCGAACAGCCACACTGGCAATGCAGACGTCGAAAGATTCCATAACACTCTAACAGAAAAAATAAGAATTATATACCTTGAAAACAAAGATCTATCAATCAAAGATAAAGTTAGTAAAGCTATAGAATATTATAATAACAGCTATCACTCAACAATACAAGATACGCCAATGAATATTGAACATGGAAATTGTGACAAAAAAATTATACATAATAACATTATAAATTATAAGAAACATTACATTACATCCTTAAATCAAACAAGAGAAAATTTTGAAGAAACTAGAAACGAAGGATATATAAAAAACTATAAGTCTCTAAGACACAAAAATGAACCGAAATATAGAAAATTTAATTTAAGTAATGTCCATAGTTCTAACATAAAAAGAAAGAAGAAATATCAGACTTCAAATGTAACATAATCTACCATAATTGTATTCCTAACCCTTACATATATATAAATGAATTGTAAAACTCAGGAGAGTTTTAATTTAAGCGATGGGGAAGTTATGTAGTGTAAGTGCTGCTTCCCAGTCTCTGCCTACTTTAACATTGAGAGAGAAAAAGCTCGATCTGTATGTTAACTACTCAAAAGCTCTCTCCAGCAGTAGAAAGCTCTCGAGCTCACTTTTGAGGTGCATGTCGAGAAGAAAAGAACATGAAGTGAAATAAATACTTTTATTTAAATTAAAAACACAAAGAACATTATTTATAAATAATTAAATGTTAACATAATCATGTTAACAAAACTTAAAGTGAAATAAATACTTTTATTTAAATTAAAAACACAAAGAACATTATTAATAAATAATTAAATGTTAACATAACTGTGTTAACAAAACTCGCGTGTGTGTGTGTGCGTAACTTTTATTTATTGATTTAATACTTTTTCAATTTACTGCAAATAGCCAAAGGAGCTGCGTTGCGGTTGTGTGTCTCAGCCATAACTAGCAACTGCGCCAGTTACCTTGGCTAGAGAGTGGGCTATACAGGATATATACATATCTATATATATCTGTGTTGCACTCTGTTACATTAAAGAAACGAACGAACGGTCCATGGCCATTTGGCATTGGCAATTCCCGGCGTCGCACTGCCAATGTCGCGTTCCCAGCGACACGGATGCAGCCGCGGCATTAACGACATGTCCCCAGCGCATAGAGGAGCGCGCGCACACACACCCCACTGCCCCACTGCACCCCTGCCCCACTGCTACCCTTGCACACTTCGGCTAGCATTGCTCGTAATCGCTGTTGGCCATGGTGGCAGCTTTTAATTCACAATTTAATTTCACAGTTAGTTGCTCAATAAAAACTTTTCACAGCAGCAGCAGCAGCAGTCAGAGGGGGCGTCACTCCGCGTGTGTGTGTGTATGTGTAGGTGTGGCAAAAAGTTGAACGGATCACGGCTGTTCAGCGTCGCTTTTGACTGGCGCAACTCTAATTGAAATATCTCATAATTGTCACGAATCAAAAATTTTTGTCAACGACAAAAAGACTTAACAAATATCATCGATTCATTTTTTAACTGAATGAATGTAAACCCATTTTATATATGAATTTGAATTCGCAATAGAAATTTTGACAAATTTTCAATAATAAAAAGAAACGAAGAAATTTTAGAAATAAATATTGAAGAAATGTGGAAAAAAGAGAGAGTTCAGTAATGGTTTGTCTCTCTTTATCTTTGTCTTGCTTTTATACCCTGAACCCATTGAAAATGTCAAATCAGGCTATATTGGTTTTGTTGGAATGTATGTAACAGGCAGAAGGAGGCGTGGCAGATCCCATAAAGTATATATATATTCTTGATCAGGGAGACAAGCCGAGTTGATATACTCATGTCAGTCTGTAGCAGCCCAAGCACAACTGACACAACGACTTGCGCTTGTGTGTGTGTGTGTGTGTGTGTGTGTGTGTGTGTGTGTGTGTGTGTGTGTGTGTGTGTTGCTTGTAATGCACATACATACAAATGTGTATATAAAAGAAACGGGTTCAGGGTATACCCTAGTCGAGCGGTCTCCACTGGTGTTATCTTACTATATTTTTTTATATTAAGAGAAATCTTTTCTATTCAAACATTTTTACATTATTTTTTAAATTTTTTTTAAATATTTTAAAATTTTTTAAATATTTTTAAAACTGTTTAAATATTTGTTAAATTTTTTAAAGTTTTATTTTAAAATTTCTAATATTTTTACGACTTTTAAAATATTTTTAAAATTTCTTAAAATGTTTTTCAAACTGTTTAAATATTTGTAAAATTTTAAAAAATTTTTAAAACTTTGAAAATATTTTTAATTTTATCAAAGCTCAGCTGAGCTTAAGTTAAAACTCTTCCAGCTCCTACAGCTTTCGACCCCGCATAAAGATATAAAACTTGAAAAGTTTTCATTGAAATTGATATCAAGCTTCTACTCAAATCGAAAACTCAAGCTCTGGCCAAGTCATTGCTCTAGCTCTCTGCTATCTCCTTGTGCCTAGTTAAACTGCTCGACTATTTAATTGTTCCACTTCGGGCGGAAGATTGTTAGTCTGTGAGTTGAATTAGATACCTATGTGAAGGCGAGTCCAAGGAGTCCGAGGAATGCCAGCGAACTTGTTGCAGCAGTCTTTGATCTGCAAATTGGAATTGCCACCGAAGTATTCCAGCGGGATGTTTGAGGGTTATTATATGTGACGTGACTGTGCGCAGCAAACAATTCGTTCAATTGGCTTCGGGGGCTGCGATGCGGGCCATAAAAAAAAAATAACAGCATAACAAGAGAGGAGATGAGACAACAACAAGAGCTCTCTGGACCACTGGCCAAGTAGGTAGGCGTGGTCGGTCGAATGGAGGAGCGTGGGGCGTCGGGGCCAACTGCGAATGGTAAACATTCAATGAAGCGAAATTGATTTGATTCAATTTAAAGTTGGAGCTGAGCAAAAACTGATTTTCATTTCATTTTCATGGCCGGCTCGCGGTCGCAATTGTTAACAATGATTGGCGCATTGTTCAATTGCATTTCCTTGCAGCGGGCGGCTGTGGGCGAGGCCTGGCCAACGAATGACAAACAAAGCCGAGAGCTGAGGCTGGGCATTTGCATCGTGTAAGTCCAAGAAACTGATGTGTGTGGCTCACTGATTATGTCTATTTAATGAGAGAGAGAGAGAGAGAGAGGGAGGGGGGAGAGAGAGCGTGTGTGTGTGTGTGTGACAATTGAATTGGCTGCCCGCTGCCCGCTGCCCGCTGCTCGCTCCTTCAACCAGGCGTATACGTAATATTTGCATTTATTGAAATGTTTACCCACAAATTGGAAATATTTTGTTGAATTTGCATTTCATTTCTAATTTGAATACATTTTAATAACCTAACACACATGTGTCTGTCTGACTGTGTGCGTGTGTGTGTATATAGAGACATATGTATAGGTGAGCTCTGCTCATATCTGTGCTCCCATCTCAACTCTTCTTTCTTTCTTGTATTGTTCTCGCATTCACTTTCCATCTCTACATGATTGTGTCTCTCTCTCTCTCTCTCTCTCTCTCTCTCTCTCTCTCTGTCTCTCTCTCTCGCTCTCTCTCTCTCTCTCTCTCTCTCTGTCTCTCTGTCTCTCTGTCTCTCTGTCTATCTGCCTCTCTCACATTTCACATTCCATCTCTCTCTCTCGCTCTCTCATTCTTTTCTTTCTCTACATCTCCTGTCTGCCTTCTCTTCATTCATATCCTCCTCTCTTTTCAGTCTTCTTCTGCCCCTCTCATTCATTCCTTCCCAGTCACACTTTCTCTCTCACTCTTTGCGCCTTATCTCTCTGCCTCAGTCATTCATTTTCATATCTCTCTTTCACTCTCCCTTTCACTTTCTCTTGCACTCCATATATATATTTATATATACTTCCCTTTGCGTATTTCCTTCTCTCTTCTCTCCCGCATTCTCTCTGCTTATGTTATATGCTTTCTCTCTATATCTCTTTCTACCTTAATCTCTGTCTCTGTCCGTCTCTTTCTTTCTCTTTTTCTGTATTTTTTCTCTTTCTCTCTCCATCTATCTCTGTCCCACTCTCTCTCTCTCTCTCCCACTCGCCCACTCTCTCTTCATCTCTCACTTTGCCCTCTTCATAACACTCTCTCCCTCTCCCTCCCCCTTTCAGTCTCAGTCCTTTAGAACAAGACAATAGACTAGCCTTCCTTGGGCCTTCCTTCCACTCAACCACCCACCCACCACATTTAGCAGTTGCCTCTCATGGTTATTACCCATATCAGTTATCAGTTATCAGAGCGCCGGGCGCCATACATGGTGCGCGCTCGCCATAACCATTCAGATAGTTATCGACGGCTCGCTTTTGGCTGTTTCGCTGCGTTGGTTAATGCTTGCCCATTGCCACGCCTACTTGCATTCGATGAATGCGCGCATTGTTGCCGCCCCCATTGTTGTTATTGTTGTGCTGGTGCAGCCTCAGCCTCAGTCTATACATCATCAACGGAAACAACGTCAACTCGAGCGTCAATTGCACTGAAAGGGAGAAAGCCCATAGCTCTCATAGCTAGAGCACATATATAGGCAATGGGGTAGTCTGGTTTAGCTATATAGTGGGAAATGGGAGTGTTTCGGGTTTGATTGATGCTGATTGAGGAGCATATGACTCTGAGATAGAAGATGCTTACAGAGATCTACAAAGAATATAGATGAAATATCCGCTGTATGGTCAAAAATAGTTCTCTGATTGATTGAATGATTGATGATGATTGATAGATGCATAATACTTAAACATTTTTATGTGAATATTGATTGATTGATGATGATTGATGCGTATATTAAGAGATACATGTTTATCATATAATACAATATATATATATATATATATATATATATATATATATAATTAAATTGATTGCTTGATTAACTGATTGACTATGATTGAAAGACGACAAATACTTACCTCTCAATTTTATTAAGCTTCAAACTTCTATAGTGTTGAAAGAATGTTGATACAAATTGAATATATTGATTGATGTATTGATTGATTAACTGATTGATAATGATTGATAGGCGTAAATTATTTGAATGATTTCTATATCTATACAGATTGCACAGCGACTTTTCTATAGTTTCTAGATGATTGATTGACTGATTGATAATGATTGATAGGTGGAGATTGATTGACTGACTTCCATGAAGTACAATTTCTACATCTCTACATCCTGTAGACAGATTTCCTATGTAAAAATGTTATTTTAGCTGTTGATTGACTGCTTGATTGATTGATGCTGTGAGCAGCAAGCAGACTCTGTTAGCTATAAAGCTGTTTGAGGACACAATCATGCTTGATGATTGATTTTTGATTGATGCTGCAAATAAGCTGAAGATAAACTCAGTTCAGAATTGTGTTCTCATAGCTCTCTACCCATGCAGGGCATCTATGAGCTGTGCATGCCCGGTTCATGCTCTGGCAACATTTATTTTTGGTCGCTGTTCACAAGTTAATATAGCAGCAGATCGAACACGTGTGCAAACGCCTTTCGATCCGCCTTTTTCTGGTAAAACAGAACTCAATCGATGCAACAGAGGGCGAGTGGGTGTTTGGGTGGTTGACTGCGCTTAGCCCTTAGCTTCCTGACTTGCACAGCCCACCTATATCCATATGAATGTATATGGTTGATAAATACATGTTGTGATACCCATTAAAAGCTAACTTAATTGCGATTGCGATTCCATCTTGCGCTCTATTATGTAAATCTATCAAATTTCCTGATTAATTATCGAGGATATTCCGACATCGGCCCTTTGGCAGTGGCTTGCATTGTCTGTTGTCTGTTGTTGTTCGCGATGCTGCCTGGTTGGCTAACAATGCCAGCCAAAATACCTGAAATACTAGAGTTCAATGTGCGTGTGTGTGTGTGTGTTGTGTATTGGCTTTGTTTGTGTGGCTAGCTCGTATTTTAGTGCACTATTATCCGCTGTTCTATGCAGATGCAGACAATTTGTGCCAGCTCCGATTGCAGCACACGAGAGACAGCGAGACAGCGAAAGGCAGGCTAATGAAGGAGACAGCGGCGGCGGGCGGTCGGGCTTTAACATAAATCAAAGTTCCAAACTCAAAGCGAGCGACAGGCACACAAAAAGCGATTCCATACTCACCGCCAGGTGGGCGCGCTTTAAATGGCTGGGTGTAGCTATAGTGTCGGGGGGATGGTGAGCGAAGGGATGCTGAGCGCGGCAGGAAATGCCGTCTGACACACATCCAGCTTCATTTTGGCACGTGCACTTGAAAAGCCGTGCAGCGCTTTTGACATATTGCCGACTTGAAGAGCGAAACACAGGCGACGGCAATAGAAGAAAGTCGGGAAAGAGCCACGAGGGAGAGCGAGGACGGAGGAGCCATAAGAGAGAGAGGAAGAGAGGGTAGTATGAGAAATAAATATGTGTATGAAATGCTATAAAGGAGCAGATTGTGTGGGGGTGACAGGCAGAGGGAAGTGTAAGGGAGACTAGACGGCTGCATAGGGGAGGAGAAGAAGAGGGAGACTAGAGAAGAATGGTGGGAAGGTGAAGAAAAGAAGAAAGGAAGACGAAGAAGAAGAGGGAGCTACAAGGGAGCTCTATATATAGGTTGAGGTTATACGGCAAGAGAGAAAGAGAGAGAGAGAGAGAGGTGGATCTATGGGCTATGTGGATGGCCAATAAGACAGAAAAGGATCTATAGGAAAACAGCTATTAAGCGCACTAACCATAAGAGGGGTAAGGAAGAATATAGGGGGTATCCAATAAGGCAGTGCGAAGGGTAAGGGAAAACAACTTTCAAGTGAACTAACAATAAGAGGTATAAGGAGAGCAGGAGTTTTAAAGTGAGAGGTCTAAGGAGAAGAGAGGCAGTTTTCCTATGAGAGAGCTAAGGAAACAAAAAGGAGTTTTCCAGTGAGAGGTCTAAGGAGAAGGGAAGGAGTTTTCCTATGAGAGAGCTAAGCAGAAGACCAGGAGATTTCCTTACTGCCTTACTCCCCTTGTAGCTATTTAGCTCCCTTCATCTCTGTTCTCCCATAGATCTCTCTCTCTCTCTCTCTCTCTCTCTCTCTTCCTTATAAGTCGTTCTTGTAGCCTCCTCACACTCTTAGCCTCTCTCCTACACCAATTATCGGAAGCTAAGTCTTCTTTATGTAGCACTAACCCCTTCTTCCTGCCCTACCCCTCTCATAGTGTCTCTTTCTCCTTCCTTCCCTCGACCCCCTTAAGGCGACCCTGGTTTCTGGAGCTGAGAAGCGCGGTGAGGTTGTTAGTTGCCCAGAAGCTGCGCCGTTTTGTGCAAAATTAGACAGTTCAAACAAACTTGAGCGTCAGTTTCTTTCTCATTATTTGCCTTCTTTTCGCAGTGGCATCGATGGAGGCTGATTGGAAAGGGGAGCTACGTATGTCTCCCTCTCTCTCTCTCTCTCTCTCTCTCTGTCTGTGTGTGTGTGCAGCTGAGAGGCGTCATTGCCAGTCATATCCTGAGGGGATAAGCGCACTTTATGCAAAACGCACAAGTTTTATTCTATTTTGATTTCTTTCTTATGCTCGTCTCGCCTCTTCTTCATTTCTCAAAATGGGGGCTGGCAGAGCAGTGAGAAAAAAGTGTAAACAGCTACAGCTGCGTGTCCTTGTTATGTCGCTGACAATGCCTGCCAGTTGATGGCTTTCAGCACAGATTTGCCTGACGACGGAGCGGTGGGGAGGGTAGCTGGGTAGAGGGGGTGACGGGGGTGGCGGGGGGCTGGGGCGTGACAGGCAGTAAAAGGCACAAAGGCAGCGTCAACGTTAAAAGCGAATGGGAATTGATTGAAAAGTAAAGAAAGGAAACGAGCCCAACTATAGAATAAAGACATGTCGCATCCTACACACAGATATATATGTATATATATATATATATATATTTGTCGGTATGTTTATAAGCATATTGACTTACAGAGCCCGCACACAGAGAACCTTTTGATTATGCTAATGAAATAACAAGCACATAAACTTAAAAACTATGCCAAAGCCCATTCACACGCACCCGATAGCCCTCGACCTCGCCCTTCCTCCGTCCCTCTCTCGCTCGCTCAGCCTCCCCCAAAAGTTTTAGGCATAAAAAAAAAACTAGCGCAGTTGGGCACTAAGAGCCTCAAAACATAAAAAAAGCCAAGTTCCAATCGTAGCTAAGCCACGTCTAAGCAGCAGAGTTGCTGCTCGAGCTGTCTTCCTGCTAATCCCGTGAAGTAATATACCCCTATATATACCCTATATATTTTATATAAAGAAAGAAAAAATAAAATAAAATGTTTGTTAAGAGTTTCCAATAATCCATTGTGTGATAGATCAAGTCGAACGGAATAACTGCGCATTGGCAAGGAAATAATTGTTGCAAACTTTACAGAAATTTCTGCTGTGCGTGAAAGGAGCTTTGAACGGGCGCATAGTTGATGCGTGTGCAAGTGCGTGTGTGTGTGGAAAAGTTGATAGCAGTAGAGGAAGAGGCGGAAGACTTACTTACTGTGTGCTACGTAACGTGATACTGCCCAGTTAACAGGGGAATGTAACAGTAGAGTGTAAGAGTATAACAGCAGAGTCTAGCAGATTCGAACAGAGGAGTCTAACTGAGGAGTTTAACTGAGGAGTCTAACTGAGGAGTCTAATAGAGGAGTCTAACAGAGGTGTCTAATAGAGGAGTCTAACAGAGGAGTCTAATAGAGGAGTCTAACAGAGGAGTCTAACAGAGGAGTCTAACAGAGAAGTCCAACAGAGGAGTCTAATAGAGAAGTCCAACAGAGAAGTCCAACAGAGGAGTCTAATAGAGGAGTCTAATAGAGGAGTCTAACAGAGGAGTCTAACAGAGAAGTCCAACAGAGGAGTCTAACAGAAGAGTCTAACAGAGGAGTCTAACAGAGGAGTCTAACAGAAGAGTCTAACAGAGGAGTCTAACAGAGGAGTCTAACAGATTCTAGCATGAGTCAAACACAGGAATCTAACAGCAGCCTGACATCAGCCTAACAGCAGTATAACAGCAGTCTAACAGCAGCCTGACAGCAGCCTAACAGCGAAAAATCCAACTGTTACGGCACTGTTGCTATTAGGCAGGGAGCTGTTAGAGAGCTGTTATGGTGGAGAGCTTGCATTTGAACAGCCTGCTTTTATCGATAACTTAAACAACTGCTTATGTATAGTTATCGAAAATAGTAACACTCTTGCTGCTGGCTCGACCTGTATAATGAGAAAGCTTAATCTCTCTAGTTTACAGATACTAACAATAAATGTGTATTTGATATATGATTTGGCATGTCCCATAGAGCATTAAGACAGCCAGCTGTTATCGATAACTTAAACAACTGCTGAGGTGTAGCTATCCAAAATAGTAACACTCCTGCTGAGTCAATCCACTGACGCTGGCTCTATGCTCCACAGCTATCAGGCAAAGGTTCAATTTGCTTTGATTTTCTTAATGAACTTGGCGAGCATTAAGCAGTCGTTAGCACCCGACGACAGTCGCGTTATTTAGCAGCATCCACTGATTGCAGCTTATACATACATACATAATATAGAGATCATAATAATATATTTCATAAATGAGAGAAGTAGGAGGTGGGAGGCAGGCAGAGGAGTGCGAAGAGAGCTGCACTAAATGGCTACTAAGAGGTGTGTGTGTGTGCGTGTGTGTGTATGTGTGTGTGTGTATGCGTGTGTGTGTGTGTCTTAAATTGCTTGGGGAACTGCAGCAACACCTTGCCAGGCGAAGCTAAAGCATAGCCCAGGCAGCAGCATCAGCAGAGCCAGCGACTGCGACTGCGACGCCAGCTACTGGACGAGGGAGTAAGCGGCACGCCTTGACGCCGCCTGTCGTCGGCCGCCCCGTGGGGCACTCGCAATCCAATGCAGTGCGATGGCCGGCCAAACACTTATGCGCTGCAGGGCTCGCTCAGCTAGCAGCTCCCCAGCTCTCTAGCTACAATAGCAACTCCCCAGCTGCACCCACCATCCGCTGCCAGCTTCCTCTCAAGCGTGCTCTGGCTTTTATTTTTTATTTAATTTTCTTCTTCTTCCTCTGGCTATTTTTTTTTTCTTTTTTTTTTTTTTTTGTAGCCAGCGCTTTTTGCATATTTATTGTATAGTTTTGTAGTTTTATCAAGTTAGCTAGTTAAAAGTCAAGATGCTGGCTACCTGCACAGCCCCGGCCCGGCCCGCCCAGTCCAGGTGAGCTGATGGGCTGATGGGCGTGGCACGTGCTGAAACGCCTTGTCGGCGAATGGCATAGCTAAAGCTTCACATCTTCATCTGCATCTGGCGCAGAGTCGGTCGTGGTGTGGCTTTTATTAGCTACGTGCGACGCGTCGGGTCAGCCGCCCACGCCGATGAGGCGTGCCAGGGGGCAGTGCCTGTGTCTGAGGAGGGTTCCAGTTGTTCAGCAGAACTTGCCAGCGCTGGCGATAAGATGAGCGTGCTAAAGTTTTATTGCCGCATATTTAAGCTATTAAAAAATTCATGCATAAAATGACACACACAGCGAGAGAGAGAGAGAGAGAGAGAGAGAGAGAGAGTGAGAGAGAGAGGGCGGCTGGCAGAGAGTAAAGCATAACAAGAAAATTAAAAACGCAGCCAGTTGCCAGGCAGCTCGTAGAGTTAAGGTTAAGCTCGCATACACTATATCCTGTCAGCCGGAGATTTCGAAGATATCGCTGCCGATAGTCTGCAAGGCGATGCGCTGCAGCTTAAAGCGAACTTGGCTGCAATTTAAGCAGCAGAGCTAGAGCTGATAACAGTTATCGATAACAGGATATCTAAACAATCGATGGTCTAACACATCAATAACAGCAATAACAC
The DNA here is from genome assembly GCA_035047545.1 of Drosophila paranaensis. Lineage (NCBI taxonomy): Eukaryota > Metazoa > Arthropoda > Insecta > Diptera > Drosophilidae > Drosophila > Drosophila paranaensis. Next base: position 15,165 of record JAWNPL010000146.1, read on the forward strand.
ATCGATAATTAAGAGTGATGATTATCGGTAGATATATAATAATCGTTGCTATCCGGGACATAGATAATTATCGCTAAATAGATAATCATTGCCGTTATCGATAGATAGATAGACAGATAACCTAATTGCTGCCCATCGACCATCAGCATTAGCATTATTATCTATTTAGCGTTAATAATCGATAATAGATGATCTATCCAGTTATGATCACCTATGTTAGTTATCGATAGACTCTGTTTATCGGTTATTTATTGGCTACAAATTCCTCATATAATGTGTTGCACATATTAACTATCAATATATTATCGATAGTCAGCAGTTATCGATAATTTATTTGCAAACTGAAAATATTGTGAATCACCTATCGCTACAAATATATCGATAAACGCTATCGAACTGAAATGGAGGATTTGATAGCCAGACTAGTCATAGAGCATATAGAGCCAAGTCACTCCTCCCACATGCTCAATTTGACAGTTCGATTGATATACCTCCATGAGCTTCGAGCTCTACGACCAAATCTTTCCCTTAGTCTCCAGTCAATTGGACCTTCTGCAAACTGCGTTCAGTTGCTGTGGAAATTGTTTTCCAAAAAAAGACAAAAATAACTTTTACAATTATTTACGAACCACAGTGGGAAACGTAGGCAACAACGTTTTGCAACAAATATACCGCAACGTTATCTCTACCAGTGACCTGCTCCCTTACTTTAGAAGCGCTTTTTGCACGCAGTTCGCCGAGTGGCGGCGGGAGGCACAAATTGTGGTCTGTGGGCAGCAGCAGCAGCAGCAGCAGCAGCAGCAGCAGCAACTGTTGCTAACTGCAGCTGGCGGTCCACAATAATAACTATAATAATCAACATGGCGGCTGCACACACACACACACGCACACAGTGATACACTCACACACGCACACACACGCACACTCACACGCACACAGACAGAAAACACATTACATGCTCCTCTTCTTCTTCTTCTTTTTTGGAGTCTTGTTTTCTTGCTCATTCGCTTTATTTTCTTAATTTTATACACACGCTTTTCTTTGCATTTTCTTTGGCGCACTAGCCCCGCCCACAACGCTCCCTGCAGCCCCTGCTGCCCCTTAATTTTCTTTCACTGTATTTTCCAGCTTTTTAGTATTCATTAAATTGCATAATTATACAATAAGTGCAATGGCTTCGGCTTCATCCTCTCTCTCACTCCCGCCCCCTCTCTCTGTCTCGCTCTACCTTCCTAGTTTTTTTTTGGGGCGACTGGCACGCCCACTTTAGCAAATATGCATATGCATGAGTACACACACACACACACACACACATTCGCCTCTATTTGTGCACATCTAATAAAAAGCGTCTGATGTGAGTTGTCTTTGAGCATTTTACAACACTGCAAACCATTTGAACTAGTTCCAGTTCCGCAGAAGGATGCGTGAGTCAGGGAAGCTTTTTCGTGATCCTGCTCTATTTTTTTTTATAGAATTGCCTGAATAAATACGGCTAAAAGCTGGCTTGCTATTCAGTAATCGTTTTTTAGCTTTTAAACGGCTAAAAAAAAGTGAGCTAGAACTAATTAAAATGGCTAGAAAACTCATAGCATTGATTTCGCAGTAGTAGTAGAGTAATTCACAGCTGGTTGATTGATTGAAATGATTGATTGATTAAATGATTGATTGAATGATAGCTTAACTGACGAACTGGCAGATTGATGATTGATTGACCGACAGACTGGCTAAAGATTGACCAACTGATTAATTATCGGATGCACAGACTCATTGATTGACTGCTTGATTGAGCTGATTGAGTCACTGGTTGATTGACTGATTGAAAAAATGACTCACAGCTTGGTTGACTAACGGCTGCTTGATTGCCTGATTGACTGACTAATTGAATGACTGATGGAAGGACTGGCTTATATACTGACTAACTTGCTGACTGATTGATTAACATCATTGACAGACTGTCAATCGTCTGATTGACTGACTGATTGAAGAACTGGCTTATATACTGACTGACTTGCAGACTGATTGATTCACTGATTGACCAATTGATTGATCGACTGATTCACTGAGTTTCTGTATGACTCATTGATTGACTGATTGACAGTCTGATTGACTAACTGATTGACTGACTGACCGCCTGGCTGATTGACTAATTGAAAGACTAACTGGCAGTTTGACTGACAACAGACTGATTAGCTGACAGATTAACTGACTGATTGGCCAAATGATTGATCAGCTGATTGACTGATTGACAACTTGATTGTTTGATGGCACGCCAACTGCACTTCCGGCTGCCTGACTTACTGTACAAATTCATTATCAAAATTGCATCCATAAGCTATTCCATCTGCATTATTGCCACTGTTGAAGAATTTCTCTCTTGAATCGAGCAAACTCAAAAAGATTTTCGAAAAATTCCAGCTGCAGTTCACAACACTAAATGGAGTCCAGGCCAGAGTGCTGCACGAGAAGCATTCACTCGTGCTGTAAATTCTTCTACATAGTTTGATTTTATTTAAGAAAATCGAAACAGTGACAGCCACTGTGTGTGTGTGTGTGTGTGTGTGTGTGTGTGTGTGTGTGTGTGTGTGTGTGTGTGTGTGTGTGTGTGTGTGTGTGTGCAGCTGTGTGCTCATTTTATCTATTTAGCTAAAAACATTTTTGCCTATTTTATTTCATTTCATTTTATTTTGTGGATTGGAATTTCAGACAGAAATGAGAGAGAGAGAGAGAGAGAGAGAGGGAGAGAGAGAGAGAGAGAGAGGATGGGCTGGGGCTGGGGCGGTGGCACAGGATAGTTGTTGTGGATTATTAGGCAGGATTATGAATACATGGGCCGTTCAGTTGGCCGCATTGTTTTTATGTTTAAGCAACTTGCCAATTTGCAGCTCCAAGAGCAGACAGAGGGCCGGCGAGGGGTGGGGTGGTGGGGTCTGCGCTCGAAACCGTTTGACCCGAAATGGGGCAGCAGCATAAACAAATCCCTTAAACGTTTAAATGCCTGCAACTGAAGCAGGCAGCAGCTGCCAATGACACGCCCACCTCCCAGCTAAACGTGCAGCGTGGTCAGTCAGAGAGAAAGAGACAGAGAGAGAGAGAGAGAGGACCAGAGGCAGAGGCAGACACATAACTTGGTGGCAACCCAATTGCCATTGGACGCTGGACATTGGACGCAACTTGGAGCATGTGTGCGCGTCATTTCAAGCTCGAAAATAGTTTTGGCCACACACACACACACAGCAAGAGAGGGAGAGAGAGAGAGAGGGGGAGGGGGAGCGGGTGTGTAGCCTTAGCTAGGGCCAACAGGCATCGCCCTCATGTGCATCGTAAAAAATAAGCAGCAGCAAATTGTATTTTTATGAGCTGAAACTGTTTTGGGGCCACATTTCAATGTCGATAAAAGCCCCAAAAAAAAAAAAAAAAAAAAAAGAGCAAAAAAAAAAACTAGGAAAATAGAAAAAGCCCAAAATCTGCAACCGAAACTGAAACTGAAACTGAAAACGGAACCAAAATCAGCAGCGGCCGCAGCAGATAGAAAAATGCTGAGGAACAGGCAGCAGATGAACGACTAGCAGATACACTAGCGAGCTTAGCGAGGGACTACTGTAGCGGCTGGTGAGGGTTGCTTAAAGGGTACTTGCTCAAGCCAATTTACTCGTTTCAGTGTTGTAAAGGGGTAATAGGCATGAGTCTCTCTCTCTCTCTCTCTCTACCTCTCTCTCTCTCTCTCTGCCTTTCGGCCACAATCTCTATCTCGATCCTCCCTACCTCTATCACTCTCACACTCATTCTCTTTATCGCTCTCGCTCTCTTTCTCTCTCTAGAGTATCGCCCTCTCTTGCGTTCTCTCTCTCTCCCTCTCTCTCTCTCTCCCTCTCTCTCTTCCTCTCTCTCTCCCCCTCTTTCTCCTTTTCTCTCCCTCTCTCTCTCCTTCTCTCTCTCTCTCTCCCCCTCTCTCTCTCTCTCTCTCTCTCTCCCTCTCTCTCCCCCTCTCTCTTCCTCTCTCTCTCTCCCTCTCTCTCTCTCTCCATCTCCACCTATCTCTATCTCTCTCCTACTCTGTCTCTCTCTCCTACTCTCTCTCTCTCTCTTTTCCTCTCTCTCTCTCTTTCTTCCACTCTCTCTCTTTCTCCCTCTCTCGCTCTCCTCCCTCTCTCGCTCTCTCTCTCTCTCACTTCTCTCCTTTTCTCCAAGCCGTCCACAATATAGCAACACCCTTCGCCTGGGCAGTGTATGCTAAGCACAAGGAATGTGCTGAAGATAATGGGAAAGGAAATGGGAAATGGGGAAATGGAATGGGGACAAGGCTAGTGGCTAGTGTTAACCGGCAACTGGCAACAACAATAAAAACTGAAACAAAAACTTACAACAAATTACAAATAACGAGCCAAAGACCATATGAGTGTCTGTCTCTCTGTCTCTCCCTCTCTCTCTCTCACTCTCTGTCTGTCTGCCTGTGAGAGGGCCAATTCGGCTGGCTGGCTAGCAAACTAATAGAAAAGCGTGTGGGAAAATTGCATTGGCCAGCAACGGGAAAAACGTGCCAGGGCCGTGACGGCTAAATATTCATTAGAGCTAATTAAACATGATCTGCCCCTGGCGACGAGCGCCGCACAGACAGGAAGCGGAAATGGAGAAGGACCCGGAGCAGCAGCAGCAGCAGGAGCAGGAGTAGCAGCAGCAGTTGTCCAAGATGAAGTCGGCGCTGCTCAGCTAACTAACTGGACAAGTGTGGCAGCCCATGCAACTGGTTAATTGGCTTAGGGTTTCTATTTCGGGCCAGGCCGTTGGGGTCACAGCGCGCCACAATTGAAAGCAAACGGAGAGTTTAGGATGCCAAACAAGCAAAGCAATCACATGTTTAGATAGACAAAGATATGTTTATATATATAGCAGCTGCTAGCTAAGAGCCAAGAAATAGGCTGAGGGAGTGGCCGAAAGGAAGAGAGAGAGAGAGAGAGAGAGAGAGAGAGAGAGAGAGAGAGAGAGAGGAAGAGGCAGAGGCAGAGGCAGGACGAGATAAGTTGAAAACCTCCCTATGCATAAGGCGTTAAATGTTTATTTGTTACAATTTTGATAATTTTATATATTTTATATTATATTATATTATATATTTTATTTTTTTTATTTTTTAAATTTAAAAAAATTTCATTTTGATTTTTTTAAGTTTTTTTTTTTAATTCTTTTTTTCCTGAGCAAATTATTTTTTTTTATGTTTTCACTTTGACTCGAAACATTAAGCGCTTTCAATGCAAAATTTTGACATATATTTTTTATACATTTCTACAACTTTAAATATTTTTTATTAATTTTTTTTAATTTTTACAAATTTTTTTGTTTAAATTTTTTTTTAATTTAAAAAATTTATTTTTTTGTATTTTTTTGCTGAGCAAAAAAATCAGGTAGCTAAAATCTACCCTTCATACATTTCTAAAAAAAAAATATTTAATATTTTTTTTTTTATTTCTTATAAATTAGAAATAAAACTTAATAAAAAATAAAAAAAAAATAATATTTTTAAGTTTGAATGCATTTTCTTTTTAATTAAAAATAAATTTAAAAATATTTTTTTTTACTTTTAAGTTTTTTTTAGTCAAAAAAATTAATTTTTGCTCTTAAAAAAACTGCCTAAAATGCAATTAGACATAGACTAAACTTAGACTACGAAATTAATGAATGTTGCTTGAATAAGAATGACTTCTTCTTGCTCTTGAGAGGCTTAAGAACTAATATATAGATTTATATAAATGATATATCTGAATATATAGTTAGATATACCGTTATATATATGCGCATAAGAAATGCTTAAATGCGCATATTAATTAAAAGCTTAAGCTGGACCACATGCTTATGGCTTTATAGTGTGTGTGTGTGTGTGTGTTTAGTAAATGAATACAATTAGCTGGAACGCCCACACGCACACAGATACAGAGAGTAGCAGAGAGAGAGAGAGAGAGAGACAGAGAGAGAGAGAGAGAGAGAGAGAGAGAGAGAGAGAGCTGACCAAATGAGATGACACTAAATCAAAGTTATTCAGCGCACGTCGTTAAGTCATTAATCGAACAATGCACGGCAGCTAGATGCCGGCCACACACACACACACACACATATATGTACACCCACACACACACCCACCCACGCCCACCCACACAAGCTGTAACATATGCTGATATCGTCGCCTTGCTTTGCCATCACGTTGACGACCATGTTGGCACATAATAATAACAGCGACTGGCCCCCAAGGTGCCCCCCCCCCTCACCTCACACCTACCAACCCCTCGCTCTGTGCTAATAATAATCATGCTGCGGGGCAGCTGCCGCACTCGACGCACATTGAGGTCTTGGCCATATTTGAAAGCGGTTGCATTGTTAAAGGCCAGCTACTCAGTCAGCCAAGCTAGCCACACCAACCTCCCCTACCCACCCCCTCTACCTCTCACCCCTTCTCATCTGGCTCTCCCTCTCCCTCTTTCTGGCCTTTGTCTCTGCAGCATCTTGCGGTGGCATTTTGTGAGCCGCAATCGCAATCGCTATCCAAGTGCAATTGACAAGTGCCCGGCGCAGAGGCGCAAAGATAACCGCAGCGCTATGGCAACAACCCGCCGCCGCTGCCTCTGCCTCTGCCGCTGCTCTTCTTCTTCTTCTTCGTTGTTGGCCAATTGCCACGCCCACGCGTTAAGCTGAGCCCATCTAGCGAGCACACCTGCAAATTTCCGTTCAATTGTTGTTTAATTTTTTGCAGCTGTTCGACGTATTTAAACAGAAAATACCAATTTTTTATGTGAAGAAACAAAGTTTGAGAACGACTGGCAGATACCCTGTAATATAAAATATGGTAAATAGCTGAGAATCGTTGTCAGAAATCATTATTTGTTGATTAATAATAAAAAATATATATAAGAACTAAGATATCCATAACTATGCTCGACTGCCAGATACCCTGTAGTAAAATAATAGTTGGCATATAACATAGAATTTCATATATATAAACACATATTTTCTATTAAAGCCAAAGCTTGAAGTGAGAAAAATACTTTCGGAGCATGCTCGACTTTCAGATACCCTGTAGTGAAATCCAAAATTGAAAAAAGCCAAGAGTTGTATATATTCAAACCAATTTGCTAATATCAAATAAATGTAGGGTGACAAAAAAGTTTTTAATCACGTTCGACTCTCAGATACCCTGTAAAAAAATAAAATGTATTAAAAGACTGCGAATAATATGTATATAGGCATATCTAACGATAAAAAAAAAGTATAAAGCAAATAAAATATCTTTTTATTGTGTTCGACTTGCATATACCCTGTAACCTCTAGAAACAAATCATAACGAGGCAAAAAAATTGAATCAGGTCAAGTACAGCCTAAGCCTCAGCTGTGCACTTATGTCAGATTACAGGGTATCTATATATATATACGGCCGACAGCAGCCGAACAAACAATGCGACCGCAAACGGAGTTACAGTGAATGGTAATAGGATTATGTCTGGGGACTGAGTGCGGACTCCATCAAAGCCAAAAAGAACCGCAACCACGCATAATTGTTCAATTTATTTATTTAAGCGCGAATTGCACAGCGTCAACGCACACCACCACCGCCGCCCACACACACACAAATTGCACCGAAATGTGGGCGGGGCAGCAGTCAACAAACGTTTTTCGGTTATTGCGGTCAAAAATGGTGGGGTAAATCGCTTTAAATAATGCATGCGATTTCAATAAATATTGAAAATGCTGTCAACGCAGACGTTGCTGGCGATGGCTGGCGCCACCTGGCGGCAAGTGCTGGCAAATGGCTGGCTATTACTATTCAATACCCTTTATGAAGTGAGGGAACGGAAGATCTATGGACAGGTCTAGATTCTACAATCTACATACATTATTAATCGGAAAAGTTTAAATATCGATAAATATCGATAAGTGCATGTAGACATATATACATATGCATATATATATAGGAATATGTAGGACAGTTTTGTTGCAGCAGCTGAAACTATTATGTACCTAAGTATCGATATCGACGTCACATCGATAACTATCGATTATTATATGTATATCCATCAATATCCATATATATATTATAATATTCATGCATTTATCTACATAAATATCTGTATTTATATTAGTCCTTTATCTACCCTTTGCTCTCCAATAGGGCATCTGCCCGTCGAGCATACCCAACAACTGGCTGGCAGTACGTCAATTTAGTTGACCCCATGTTGTATAATTCATGGCAATCAATGGACATGGCAAAGAAATCAATGCGCCACGAGAAATTATAATTATAATTTGTATTTGTAATTGCACGAATAGAAGAGGGAGGTGGTAGGGGCTGAGGGCGGTGGTGGGGGTGGGGGTGGACAGCGACTGCGACTGCGACTGGCACTAGCTTGTACTGGATACACTCGACTAATTAGTCTCCTGAGCGTGTTCGCTGATTCCCGATGCCTGATTATAGTAAATCTCTGGTCACGCACCAGCGAAAGAATTCATAAATTTAATTTGCCGTCAAGCAGAATTGAAGCTGTGGGGGAGGCGAGCGATAGGGGATGGGGTGGCTGTGGAGGCGACACGTCGCTGTAGCAGCAAACGAATTCCCACAATAAACATTTGCACGGCAGCCGCGTGCCCAATGATAATGATGATGTTGTATGTTCACAATCATGACGATGATGATGATGGAGATGGCAAGAATAGGTATGGAATGAAGTGGTGTGTGCTGGAGTGGCTGGTAATGACGCTGAATGACGACACAGCATTGGGAATTACAGCCACCCCCCCGCCCCCTGCCGCCCCCTGCCGCCACTCACCCCCACCTGCTTTGTATATGCAGTCATGTAGCATCGATTAATCATTTTATTATTATTATTGTTGCCGCCATTCGTTGTCGTTCCCAGCGCTCGTGATCCTCCTCATGCACACGATGTTAACGGGCGCGCCGGGCGCCGCCTGGGCCATATACCATATATTAATATGCGTGCCAAATAGCAAAAGTCATCGCAATTTATAAAATGTACTAGATCGCAGCAATGCCAATAGATAGATTGCTGGCCATGTTATCGATACTATCGATTGAAATGATAAGCCTATCGATACAATCGATTACATGGCAAACATGACTGTACTTGATTATTGATATAGTTTTTTATGGAAGAAGTATATTTTATGCGGCAAAATATGTATCGTTAACTATCGATAACAACAGTTCGTACTCACAAGTCTTATGCGATGTATCGTCTGCGACGTTAGCCAACACTGGCAGTCACATGCGTTAAAGCGAGACAGCCATATACTACATATGTATATTGAGCTACTGAGTAGCCCGTGAGCGTGTGCTCAAAACACACCTCACTCGCTCACTCGTTCTCTCGTTCTCTCACTCTCTCCCGCTCGCTCCTTTGCCAAGTTTCTTGTGTGTCTCACGCCAGCTCAGCGCTAGCCGAATATTTATCGAGTACATTTAAAGCTCTCGCTCTGCGCACTTTCTCAGTCACGGTCAACAGAGAGCTGAGCGAACTGTTCGAAAAGACAAGACGAGATGTACGCCGCCGTGAAGCCGCTCTCCAAGTACCTGCGCCTGAAGACGGTGCGCATCTACGATCCGATATTCACGCTGCACTCCAAGTGCACCATCGTCATCCTGCTGACCTGCACGTTCCTGCTGTCGGCCAAGCAGTATTTCGGCGAGCCGATCCTTTGCCTCAGCTCCACGAAGCACACGGAATACGTTCAGTCCTATTGCTGGACGATGGGCACCTACATCCTGCCGCTGGAGAACGATAGCATCGATGCGAGCAAGCCGCTGCCGGAGCTGGCGCTGCTCGAGCATCAGCACCAGCGACTGGCGCTCAACAGGAGCAGCCTGAACGCCCTGCTGGCCGACAACGAGCAGTACGCACGCATCATATCGATAGCGGAGGGCGTCGGCCCGGAGACCCGAGGCGTCACGAAGCGCATGTACTTGCGCTACTATCAGTGGGTCTTCATGATACTGCTCTTCCAGTCGCTGCTCTTCTACTTCCCCTCGTACCTGTGGAAGGTGTGGGAGGGCCAGCGCATGGAGCAGCTCTGCTGCGAGATCGGAGACGCCCTCATACTCGAGGACACCTACTGCATGCGGCTGCGCATGCTCACCAAGTACTTCCGGGCGCGCTTCTCGGCCATCCATTGCTGCTATGCGATCAAGTATGCGTTCTGTGAGCTGCTCAATCTGATCATCAGCGTGAGTATATAGATTAATATCGATCAATTGAAAATATCTCGATAAATGACATCGATAACTTTCAGACTGTGTAAGTAGTGTATGATTTGCTGTATCGATTATTGTTATCGATACTTCATAACTTGCCGTTCTTTAATCATGCTATCATTTCTATATCTATCTCTTAACTCAATACAATTGTCTACCTCGAAACTCTATCGATTACTGTTATCGATAACCCTTCCCCGCAGGTGCTGAACTTCTGGCTAATGGACGTCATCTTCAATGGCTTCTGGCACAAGTACATCCACGCCTTGGCCGCAATACCCGTGTACGACTGGAACCTCTGGAATCTGATGACCTCTCGCGTCTTCCCGAAGGTGGCCAAGTGCGAGATGTTCATCTATGGCCCAAGTGGATCGCCCAAAGTCCTGGACATACTCTGCGTGCTGCCGCTGAATATACTCAACGAGAAGCTCTTCGCCGTGCTCTACGTGTGGTTTCTGTTCATTGCGATGCTGGCCGCCATCAATATACTCTATCGCCTGTTTCTCGTCTGCTGCCCGGAGCTGCGCCTGCAGCTGCTGCGCACGCACCTGCGCGGCATGCCCAAGGCGCACGTGCGTCAGGTCCTGTCGAATGCCGGCTACGGCGATTGGTTTGTCCTCATGAGCGTCAGCATCAACGTGAATCCATCGCTCTTTCGCGATCTGCTCGAGCAGCTGTACTTGGAGCTGGCGATGAAACAGCCGGAAACTAATAACCCCATGCGCGCATCTCTGGAACAGCACGAGCACGAGCACGAGCAACAGCAACGTCCGGATCCGGAAGAGAATGCCAGCGTCGCAACGGCCGAGCACTCGCTGGAGGCAGAGCCCGCAGTGGCCGCCGTAAACGTGCATCAGATCCGCTACTTCACGGAGAGCCACGCCTAGCGGACGCGAGCCAGTGCCCAAGCCAGCCTGCAGCCAGAGGAGATGTAATTTGATAGTTGTTCCCATTATCATTCGGTTTATTTGCGCAAAGTGCAAGACAAACACGAAAACGCATCGAAAGCCAAATAAATGCGATAATCAAAATGACAAACGGGCCCCAGCCAACTAGCGCTAAGTATGTGGGCCGAAGCGATACCCTGTACCGATCGACTAGCCAAGGGGTATATTAGCATGAGTATTACTACTGTGGAAAGGCAGGAGCAGCTATATAGGATGTATATATACTATATATAATATTGTCTGTCTTTAAACTTACAATTGATTATAGATGATAACTATCGATAGTTCGATAGACTATCGATCATGAACTATAATATCCGAATATGCGAACTATAGATAAAAAGGCATTGTTAGATTGCCTATTACAAAAAGTTAAGGACCCTACTGATAGTTCAATTATAACGGCCAGACTCAAGCTAACTATCGATACAAATTGGCAATCGATATATAGTTTATAGCAGCCGCTCTCATGCAAACTATAGATAAAAAGGCATTGTTAGATTGTCTATAGCGACAGCTTAAGGATGCTATTGATAGTTCAATTATAACAGCAGCTCTCAAGCTGACTATCGATAAAAAGAAACTATCGATACTCTCTCTTCAGCAGTCGCTCTCATGCTGAATGTAGAGCTGGCTATCGATAAAAAGTTGCTATCGATAAATCATCTATAATAGCCGCTGGCTCAGGCTGACTATCGTGTATCGTCTACAGTTCATGTAGGATAACTGCTCAGCAGCTTTTCAGTTAACTATCGATAACAAGCTGTACCATCGATAGGCAAACAGTAGATCTTACGAGGCAGCTACAGGGTATGCTTTAGCACAGCAGCTCGTCAAATGGTGGGTAGAGGGGCGCGCCACGGGCTTGAGCAAGCCGACAGGCATAACAAAAACTTGGCCAAAGTTGCAAAAGTTACACAAACCAGAAGAAAGAGAGAGGGAGGGAGTGAGAAAAAGAAAGAGAGAGAAAGAGGGAGAGGGAGAGAGAGAGGGAGAGCGAGAACGCAGACTAAAGTTGATGAGGACGACGATGATTGCTAAACTCAGCTCGAGCGCTTCTGGCAGTCGACAGCTGGCAGTTGCCATTTGCCAGTTGACAGTCGGATGAGCCGACTGCCAACAGGTAAAGCTAACAACAACACGGCGTGAGGAAGATGCGGATGCGGATGCGGATGTGAATGCGAATGCGAATGCTGCTGCAAGGACAACGCAAATGGCTGCAATTACAAGCAGCGACAACTGCAGCAGCAACAACAACAACAGCAACAACAGCTAAAGTAAACATCACTTTAAAGGCAAGCGAAAGACGAGGCCTGCGAGGCGCGAGGGCGCGCGGGGGCGTGGCAAGGGGCGTGCTGCATGCTGCCAGCATGGAGAAAAGCGCTAAATAAACAAAGTTAATTTTAATTAAAAACCGCAGAAAACCGAAAAAACAACAAAATGCTAAATAAAACGGCCGGGGCGGCACTGAGGGCGGGATGTGGGCGTGGCATGCGTTCACTTGTGGGCGTGGCAGCGTCTTGCATATGCATGTGCAAAGCAGAGCAGCGAAAAGCAAACAGCAGAAGAAAAAGAAAAAACACAGAGAAAGAACGAAACGAGCAGCAGCAGGCGGCAGCTGAGCCACTGCAGCACCACCCTCAAGCAGCTGCCCCGCCCGCACTCGGCTAAGCCACCAATGATAACTGTAACAAAAGACACATGTAAACAATTTGGTTTAGTTTAGTTTTAATTATACAAAGCGAAAACTTTGCCAACTCCTCAGCTGGGCGAGTGAGCGCAACGGTTAAAGGCATTCGAGCTAACCAGTGCCAAAACCACTTCCCAATTCAGCCTAAATTCAGCCTAAATGTCAGTACTCAACTTGCCAAAAACTCTCGCTCTCCTCTCTCTCTCTCTCTCTCTCTGTCTCTCTCTCTCTCTCTCTCATTCTCTCTGGCATTTGGCAGTTTAGCCTTTGGCTTAGGCCTGTGCACTTCGAAAACTTTCCAAAGGCTTAATGCATTGAAATATAATAGAGGAGAGATAGAGAGAGAGAGAGAGAAAGAGAGAGAGAAAGAGAGGGAGGGGGTAGTAAGCATAAATCTATATGCTCAAGCGAACAATTAGTTGTATACAATAGTTTTCTTTCAAGAATTTTACCATCAATACACTTGGAGAAATAATCAAGGATATTAGCATAGGCAATATCAGCAAAGTTTTCAAGATTGATGTGAGGATTGAAAGTATATATAGATGAGCATAAGCAATGATGAATGAGAATGATGAATGATGAATAGTGAATAGTGAATAGTGAATAGTGAATAGTGAATAGTGAATAGTGAATAGTGAATAGTGAATAGTGAATAGTGAATAGTGAATAGTGAATAGTGAATAGTGAATAGTGAATAGTGAATAGTGAATAGTGAATAGTGAATAGTGAATAGTGAATAGTGAATAGTGAATAGTGAATAGTGAATAGTGAATAGTGAATAGTGAATAGTGAATAGTGAATAGTGAATAGTGAATAGTGAATAGTGAATAGTGAATAGTGAATAGTGAATAGTGAATAGTGAATAGTGAATAGTGAATAGTGAATAGTGAATAGTGAATAGTGAATAGTGAATAGTGAATAGTGAATAGTGAATAGTGAATAGTGAATAGTGAATAGTGAATAGTGAATAGTGAATAGTGAATAGTGAATAGTGAATAGTGAATAGTGAATAGTGAATAGTGAATAGTGAATAGTGAATAGTGAATAGTGAATAGTGAATAGTGAATAGTGAATAGTGAATAGTGAATAGTGAATAGTGAATAGTGAATAGTGAATAGTGAATAGTGAATAGTGAATAGTGAATAGTGAATAGTGAATAGTGAATAGTAAATAGTGAATAGTGAATAGTAAATAGTGAATAGTGAATAGTAAATAGTGAATAGTAAATAGTGAATAGTGAATAGTGAATAGTGAATAGTGAATAGTGAATAGTGAATAGTGAATAGTGAATAGTGAATAGTGAATAGTGAATAGTGAATAGTGAATAGTGAATAGTGAATAGTGAATAGTGAATAGTGAATAGTGAATAGTGAATAGTGAATAGTGAATAGTGAATAGTGAATAGTGAATAGTGAATAGTGAATAGTGAATAGTGAATAGTGAATAGTGAATAGTGAATAGTGAATAGTGAATAGTGAATAGTGAATAGTGAATAGTGAATAGTGAATAGTGAATAGTGAATAGTGAATAATGATAAGTGATGGTGATGGTGATTCATAAATGATGAGTGATGAAGGATGAAGGAATGATGAATAATTATTAATGATGTATCAACAACGACAACAATGAACAACAATAAACTATGAATGATGAATGGTTGAGCATGGAAATTGAACGTCAACAGTCAAATTAAAAACGATAAATGATGAAGACGATAGACGATGTATGATGCTAACTGATGAATGCCTAATGAATGTATGAATGATGCACATTAAATGAATGTGAAAGCCGATGCTTACATCATTCATTAAATTAGTAGCTCAGGGAAAACTAAATAGAGTGCGCTCAAAATGATTTGCGAATGAACTTTAAGTCTGTGAGTGAAATGAAAAGTTGTCTACAAACAAGACGAGTGGCTCGTATTATAGCAAACAGAGCCTAACAAGCACCGAGACTTATACACACAAACTTCCTCTCTCTCTCTCTCTCTCTCTCGCTCTCTCTCTGTATGTGTGTGTGCTTAGCCAAGCATCTCTTGCCAACTACATTTAGATACAGATAGTTATATCCATCAAATGAAGGCGGTTCTCTTGCATAGGAGAGAGCCCAGGCCCATGGCCCGTGGCCCGTAGTCCAGAGCCCAGTCAGCAAGGCAGGCAGCGAGAGCTCTGAGACTCCATTCCTAGACAACCAATATGCCGAGCCAGGGCATGCCTGTGCTGCTGCCCCGGCCCCGGCCCCCGACCACCACCTGGTTCAGCTGCTGCTCGAGTCGACTTCGGCCTGGCCTTTTACCTGGAATTTTGTGTTATTTTTGCAGGCGATGCGAACAAAGCAAATGACAAATAAATTAACAAGTTAATTGAGTTTCGTGCCAGACACGAATCCTCCTAAAAACCAGAAGAGGTGTTTCTCTGTGTGAGCGAGCACGACTAGCAGATACCCTAGCCTTGAAGTTGGGCAGAGTTAGATGGAAATTGGAAATATGAATGGATATTTTGGAGATGTGTTTAGTAAATGAAGTGAATCATATTCATATTTATCGATTTTTATCGATATTCCAGTAAAATTATAATAAAGAGGGAAATACTTTGAAGTCAACTTGAATTTACACTGCAGCATATCGAAAATGATCGTAAGAGTGCTTCAGAACTTTCAGTTAAGCTTCAAAGAGTAACTATCGAAATCGATAGTTATCGATATAAGGCAACTTAAGTGTAGTTCATAGATATAAGGCGACCTGTCAACTCCTGCGACTACCGCCTGCAGCTAGCTTAAATATAAACACAAAGCCAATATACCCTGCTCAGTCGCCCATCAATGGGTATACGGATTAATGAAGAGTCTATCGGGGATATTGGGGTTAAGTGGAAACTGTCGGCCGCTGCTCGGCTATAAACAATAAACAATTAATGCTAAATCAATAAGCTTTCAAAACATATTTGCAATTTTGTTGAAAATGTGGGCGGTGCTGTGCATATCATGGGTGGGGGGGGCGTGGCAATGTAATTTATATGCTAATCAGCTGGGCAGTCGAACGCCTAGAGACAACTCGCGCGACTTGGTTCATAAAATCTTCGCCCTGGATATGAGTTCTCGGTTTTCATTCGATTTTTTTGCCAAATTAATTAAAATTTGTAGCTCGGCCACGAAATTATCGATAGAGGCGGCCAGTAAAACGCTGCAATGCAACAGAGGCAGAGGCAGCGGCAGCGGCAGAGGCAGAGGCAGCACGTGTAACAAAATAATTTTTCAATTACATTTTCGGGTTACGTATGCGGTGCCAGCACTCTGTGTCCATTTTGAAAGCTGCCGTCCGGGCCAAACCACACGGCCCTGGCTGGGGCAGAGTTAGAGGCGCGAGAGGGAGAGGGGGAGGGGGAGGGGCAGGTGTAGGAAGTAGAGGAAGTGGAAGTGGAAGCGGCGTACAGGATGCAGGTGCATAAGCATTGCGTGTGCGGTGCGATTCGCAACCGCTAAGCCCAGCTCCCACTCTCTGCCTCTGTCACACGCACACACTGGCTCTCTCTCTCCCTCTCCCTCTCCCTCTCTCTCTCTCTCTCTCTCTCTCTCTCTCTCTCTTTCTCTGTGTGCTAGCATCACTTGTGCCTTTTTGCATCAAATTTGGATGCAAAATTGATTCCATGGCATTTTTGCGGGCAACGCATTGCCGCCGCCAGTCCTAGGCTGGCCCTGCTGCGCTTAGAGTGAACCAAAATTAGTATTCATATATACGCAGATAGCAAAATCTAATGCTTGCAACTGAGATGCTTTGAGAAAGGCAAGAGATGGGCTACTAGGCATACCTATAGCTATATATATATATGTCATATATATGTCTTTACAGCTTTATAGCTATGTTTACATAGGGGTATATACATACCTAATAGGTATATAATAGGCAGGTAATATGGGTTTTACCTATATTCGTACATACACACACATGTAACGACAATATATGACAAGCCTCAGCTAGTTACCACCAGCACAAGCCTGGATTCTGGTTCATATCTCAGCAATGAGAGCTGATATTGAATGAAACCTAGCCTTTTATATTTCTCAAGGCATACAGCAATATATGTTTCAAATATATCAAGTCTATAGCTTATATACTTTTCGAATTTTGTGTACTCAGAGAGCAGCAGAGAAGAGCAGAGCTGGACAGACCTGCCTCTGAGCATTCACAGTTATGATGCCATTCCAAATATGTTTCTTAATTTGATTCATTTTATTTTTAATCACTTAACAGCCAAAAGCATGCAGTTTTTTAGCTTTAAAAAGCTTTACTGGCTTTATTAAGCCTTTCTTAATATTTTATATATTTTCTGTAATTTTTGAAGTCTTAAATTTTGTTCTCATCTAAAGATTGCTTTGAGTATCTATCAAAAGCCTCACAGCGTACCAAAAACGCTTACCTCGAATTTCCATAACACTCTGAATCATGACTCTCTGTGTAATTCTAGCCATATTTGTAGTGTACTCTGCTCTGCTCTGCTCTGCTCTGCTCGGAATATTTAATTTTGTAGAATATTTTTGGCTCGAATATCAAACAAAGTATTTGAATGTAAATATAAAAATATATAAAATATATTTCTAGAAAAAATCGATTCACGCTTTGAGTATCAAGTTTAGCTTCTTTTTTTTTTTTGGCTATTTTAGCTGGCATATTTGTCGAGCTTTTTGGCATTGCTCAACACTCAACGTTGTTAAGTATTTATTATGCACTTGTCAATGATTTTCATAGAATTTACTTCGAGTTTTTATTATTATTTACTATTTATTTTGGAGTATTTTCAAGCACTGTTTTTTCTTCTCTTTCTTCTCTTGTTGTTGTCGAACACTGCTGCAAATGACTCCCAAAACGGAGTCTGTGTGTGTAATACGATATAAATGTAATTGCATTCAAAAGCGTTTAGAGAGAGAGAGAGAGAGAGAGAGAGAGAGAGAGAGAGAGAGGAGAGAGTGAGTGGCAAATGGATGCCATCAACTGAACTGATTCAATTACACAAAACGCAGCATTCGCAGGCGATTCCACTTATGCAGCATGGATGAATGCTCGGTTAGATGGTTGGTTCGCTCGTTGGCTGGCTGGCTGGCTGGGCGCTGCGACTCGTCGTTGTCCGTCTCATTTTAATCAATTATAATTGCTCGCATTTTTGATTAGTTGGCACCTGGTTGGCTGAAATCGTTTCCTGCCACTTTTTGCTTTTGTTTTTATACATTTTTTGCCTCTGTGTTTTGCCCAGCTGGGCATGGTAAACATTTTACGTAATTGCGCACATATTTAAATTGCATTCACACACACACGCACACACACACACACACACGCACACACTCGCACACACGCACACACGCACACACTGCATCAAATTATGGGGCCATAAGTAAATCTGACTGCGTCTTGCGTCACAGCATCCGATTTCCCTATGCCATTTCCATATGCACATAGTCGAGCGCAGCGTACGAGGGCAGATTAATAAGTTATGTTCAGCTCAGCTCTAATCGCATTACAGAGCTTATGTCCGGCAATGTCATAAAGCTTTACAGCTTAGCTTTAACTCTAATTATATTTGCAGCTTACAGGGTATATAGAAATAAAGCATCGACTACTTAACTAGTACTAAGGGCTAGCATCTGTAGAGTTTATATAGCGCTTGAAGTAAGTCCAGCTCTGAGACTCGCTGGAATGCAGCTCCTTTCACTATATGCTACAATTACAGGGTATCTAAAGCCTGTATCTGGCTACTAACTAAAGCAACCAAGACTACAAAGTAGACAGTAACTTAGAAAGACTGGAATTTAGCTCGCATCATTTATCTGCTGTGCACTGCTGAGCACTTTCTACGATTACAGGGTATTTTTAGTTTATCTTAACTTTGTTTTTAAGACAGCTTTCATTTGTGTCGATTGAAAGTCGCGGAACTACAGTTGCTTTCTCTTTTATATAAGCATTTTCTAAGTCTATATTTATATTTACAGGGTATCTTGGAATTGTGCTTGTTGATTTGTTAGGTTTTTATGGCTATAGAGCTTTTAGTTGCATATAAAAGTCTTCTGGAGCCAGCTGTTCTTTGAATCTAATGCATTTCTAGACACTCTCGATATTTACAGGGTATCTAGGAATCTGACTTGCTTGTCTTTGCAGCAAACCTAGCTTACAACACTATGTGCAGTAAGTACAACAGAGCGCGCGCTTGAGCACATCTATATGAATTTTGAGCCATTTCTTATATTTACAGGGTATCTAAAGTTGCATATTATTCACTTTTGAGGCAACTCTAATGGGCATTGCCTCAAACTTGCTAAAGCTGCTGCTTTCCCTTAACTCTTGTATTTCTCTTTATTTACAGGGTATCTGTGGCTAGTCTTCGCCTAGTTTCCTGGCAACCCTCGCCCGCCTACGCCCAGCAACTACTCGGCCACTCGGCCGACAGCTGTCAGTTAATAAGGAGCAGGCGCATCTATGCAGTTGTTCATAAGCCTCCGGCATTGTCTGACTGCGTCTTCAGATTGCATTACACACACACACACACACACAAGTGGACAGGACACGCACACACACACACACACACACAGATGCCCTCTTCGTCTTCTCGGCCACCCACTCAACTCTGGCATCGTCTGTTGGTTTTGCTCTGCTCTAGCCTGCTCCCCTCTCTCTCTCTCTCCTCTCTCTCTCTCTGTGTGTTGCAGTCGAAGTCCTTTTGGTCCTGCTGGACTGTCCGGCTGCATTTTGCATAAGGTTTTTCAGCCGACTGCTCACATTGGATTGTAATTTATTTATATTGTCTCGGTAAATATTTATGCACATATTTTTATTGATTTATAAATCAATTGCGAACAGCTCCGGGCAGCTGCACAGATTCAGTGCCAGGCGAGGCCGTTTATCACCCCGCCGGGCCTGGCTGGCTGGCTGGGCCCAGGGGCTGACGGAGGATGGCGGGCTAATGGCCACTCGGCTCGGCTCTGTCTTTGGCAGTAATTAACGCTCGGGCGACTTAAGCAGCCCTTTGGCCCACTTAACCCCAAAGAGAAATTACCTGAAAGCCATTCCCCGTTCGCCATTCGCCATTCGCCATTCGCCTTGCGCCATTGAAGCTCCTGTCGCTTGTCCTGCGCTCCTTGTGACGCACTTAAGTGTCGTGTTATTCCATGTTGAGTCAGTTTTGTGCCGCCAAAACTTCAAAGCTAATCCCCACATACAATTAAACCGAATTCGCATTTGGCCCCTCGACCTTTTAGTTTGACCTCAGCCCCGCCCCTCACGCTCAGCCTCAGCCGCCGCCTTAAAGTCTAGCTACGCAGCCCCGGCTTAGCTCAATGTGCCTCACTTTTGGGCTGCTTAGACCCTTGATTTGATTTAATCTTTTTGGCCAATTGTTCGACTGCCTGCCACGCCTCACGCCTTACGCCTTACGCCTTTCCCTCGACTTCATTCGGTTATGCGTAGCTGCAGCTACAGCCGGTATATCCAAAGTTACACTGAAAGAAATTTGCGATTGTTATAGAGAACTTGAGACATCTTAAAGCTGTTGCTTCACATCTGCTTACAGGGTATCTCCCATTGTCTTTTACAGGGTATGTGCTAGCCATTCAAGCTATGAATGTCAGCCCAATTGCTAAGCCCAGAGTGTACCTGCATCCTATCTATTCTCTATGCTCACCTTACATAAGAGCATACCCCATTCCCAACTTTTTTACAGGGTATACGTTTGCCAACTTCACTCCATACACTCAGTGTAGCTGCAAGTCAGCCCACTCTTCCCGTTTGCTCTCTGTACTAATTGTACATAAGAGCATACCCCATTGCTAACTTTTTTACAGGGTATACGCTCGTCCATTTCACTCTAGATACTCCGCATATCTTCATTTCCCCCATTCTCTTCATTATCCCAACCGTTCACACTCTCTTTTAACTCACGCTCTATAAGAGCATACCCCATCATCCCAATTTTTGCAGGGTATTCGCTAGCCAAACTTCAAACTTGCAACTTTTTGTGTGCTTTCTTCGAGTGTATGTGTATGCGTGTGTGTGGTGCATACTTATATAGTAAATTTGGAAAATATTTCACAGGCAATTTCGCATGCTGCGAGACATATTCTGAATGTCCTGCGAGCCTTGCGTCCCACGTCCTGCGGGCGGCATACATCGGCAAACGGTAATAAAAAATTCAGTTCACGTCTCAAGCACTTATTGATACGTGAGCATAGATGACACACACACACACACACACACACACACACACATAAACAGCGCATATATATGCATAGCCCCAGTGGCTGAGGCCTGCCTGCCTGCCTGCCCGTGTGTTGGTGTGGGCGGGTCGAGGGGCAGCGCGAGGAGGCAACCAGAGAGCAAGTCGCGTTCTGTCATCAGCCCAAGGGGACAATGCAGGACATTCAGTTAGGATGTGGCCAGCGCAGGATAAACAGAGCTGAAGCTGAGGCAGGAGCTGTGGGCTACTGCTGAGGGCTGAAGGCTGGGGGCTGGGGGCTGGGCATAGTCCTTGCCAATTACTGACCATGAAAAATGACCGAATGCCGCATAAAAAATAGCCAACAAATTGTTCGCACAAAGTTTCACGCATCAATTTGGTTAAACAGTTTTTTGCCTCTCAATGTCATATGTGATGTGGGACACGCCCACACGCTCTGAACGCCTCTGCCCCAGCGCCCTTTTCGGCTAAGGTGTGAGCGAACAACATTTTGATGAAGTCTGCGAGTCTCGGCTGAATCCTGAGCAGAGCCGCTGAATGGAAGAGGGAATTGCTCAACTCTACACTATTGTCTCCACTTTATGCTCTCTACTGCCCACTCTCCACACTCTTCTGCCCATGGAGCATTCGCTGCTCTTTACTGATCGCTCTCAATTCGCTACTCTTCCCACTCGGCTCTCTACTGCCTATTCTCCACTCTCCATTCCATACTCTCCACTCTCTACTCTCCACGCAACTCGCGCTTCTCGGCTTTCCTCTGCCTCTCTCTCTCACACTACTTTTACTCTCTCACCCTCTTCTTCTATCTCTCATTCTCTCATTCTCTCTCTATCTCCCTCTCTCTACTCTCTCTCTTTCCCTCTATCTCACCCTCTTCTCTATTCCCTAATATTTCTCTCTATCTCTCTCTCTCTCAATCCATTCTCTCTCTCTCTTTCTCGCTCTGTCCATCTATTCTCTCTCACTCTCTGTCTCCTCTCTCTACTCTCCACTCTCTCTGTCTGTGTCTCTCCTCTCTCTTCTTTGCTCTCTCTCTCTCTCTCCCTTTCTACTATCCACTCTCTTTTCTCTCCACTCTCTCTCTCTCCTCTCTACACTACTCTCCACTCTCCACTCTCCACTCTCCACTCTCCCTCTACACTACTCTCTACTCTACTCTATCTCTTTCTCCCTCTTTCTGTCTCTATCTCTCACTCCTCTCCCTCTTCCCCTCCCACTCTATCCACACTCTTTCCCTCTAAGCACCTTGTAAATTCAATAGAGACAACATTGTAATCAGCAATTGACGTTCCTCTCTTCTCTCTCTCTCTCTCTTTCTCTCTCTCTCTTCGCCCCTCTCTGTCTTGTCTCTACCCTTCAATTTGGCGCTGCCCCGTTGGGTTGGACCGCGATGAAGGATATCGCATCCTGACCACGCGCGCCATGCAAATGAATTACGTGACTGAACCGTTTAACTAACGGCAATTGCAAATGGCGAACAAAAAGCGAAACGCGAAAAGCGGGTGAAATTGTTCGAGTATTTGATTTCGCGTTGTTTTCACTCTCGACAATATAAAATGGACTAATTAATTAATGTGATCACGACGGAGGGTAGAGGCGCCGCCGAGGTGTTGCAGGTCGATACAGGTGCGACGGAGTGCGCGAGCGGGAGGGAAATCAATTAACGTTATTCATTCGAATACAATAAATTTTCATAATTAAGCCCGTCCGTTGCGCTCTTTGAAGTGGGCGCAACGGCAGTCAGCACAATATTCGCATCCAACTTGCGCATTCACATCCGCATCCGCATCCGCATCTCTGGCTGCTCCTGCTGCTGCTTGCTGGCTCCAATTTGCAGTGGCCCGGCACAAAAGCAATTGCCGAAGCGAGTGCCAATCTCAGCGACAGTGACATCGGCTGCAGCGCCGGCAGCGGCCACGGCATAAACAGGTGACATCAGAGACAATAAGCTACAATAAAAGCACACACATACACACACACAGACATACATGTGCATGCGTCTAGCTGGAAATAGTTACCAGAGCAAAACTGTATGCAACGCAGAAATGCTCTGCATTTTTAGAATTATCGATTAATTTGTTATTGCTACGGGCGAAAAGTAAAGATACGTAACGCAGAAATGCTCTGAGCGAATCTACCGATGCTGTTGAGCAAGGCTTCAATTAGTGGCAATATGGCCAATTATCGACTCGTAACGTAACGCAGAAATGCTGCTGATAGCTACGCTAAATATCGTTCAGCTTGTTATCGCGATCAATGCCAGTGCTAAAACTGCAGCATACGTAACGACTTTTTAAAAATAAATTGTGCTATTTTGAGCTATGCTTCAATTCCTTATATCTCATACATTTGCGAAGCTAAATAATTTATGAGTTTAAAATTTATTAAGACTTTTGTGAATTGTTTTATCTTAATGGCAATTTCTTTGGACACAATTTATGGCTTTCAATAAATCAAAATTTTTGGCAATAATTATTTATTGAAAGCTTATTTCATTTGCTTGATTTTCTCAAATATTTCTTATGTGCGCTGCCCGCATGGCCAGTTTTTTGCAACTAGAAAGGGTATGCAATTGCAGCACATTCTCTCTCTCTCTCTCTCTCTCTCTCTTTCTACCATGCGATAAGCAACATTTTGTTAAGGCCACTTTGCGACATTTTAATTTAAATGCTAATCAGTTGCCAATAGAGTAAAAAGAGATGCTGCAACAGCAGCAGCAGCAGCAGCAGCTAACTAGGTAACGGTGCCTGGACATGGAGTACAACGGCTGAAGCTGCTGCTCGACGTGTGTGTTCAGGTTGCAAGCAATTTGATGCCGGGAGACGCAACAGCGCTGCAATTTGTATTTAAAATGTCCGAGCGTGGATTAGACAGGCCCAACAGCCGAGAGGCCTAATGGAGGCTGGCCGGGCACACGAGAGTGGCTCGTCTGGCGGCTGCTCTCTGGGACATCATTATCATTTGCATTTTTGGATACTATGTCCAGGGGGCCTGGGGCTGTTTATGTGCACAACATGCACACAGTAAGTATACCTGATAGCATCAGGGGTGTCAAAATGAACAACCAACAACAGCAACAGCAACAAAAACTATTTATCCGAACTGCAATTTGCTGGCTGAAAATTCAACATTGCACAACAGCTTGTGCAAAGTACATTACTTAAATTACAAATAAACAAGAAAAGTTGGCCACAAGTTTGTCTCTGTCTTTGCTAACAACATAAAAGCCAAAATGAAAACAAACAAAAATTCCGTTACAGGCAAACGTAAGCCCGATAACACAGAGCGTCCGTTACGTTGGCGCCAAACGAACGTTACGATAACTGCACATAGATTTGCTTCACCATTCAGTAGCTGACTGCTGCAGCACTCAGCCGGGCTGCCCACTAGCCGATAACAATTCAAATGCAACGCTGACGCCACACGTGGAGAACAAATATCAAACGAAAATAAAGCAGGCACAGCTCTGCTAAATAGTAAATATTCGAGTGAAGAAATCACATCAGCAAAGAAATACCTATCGAACATAAAGCAGCACAGCTCTGCTAAATATTAAATATTCGAGTAAAGAAAATACACCAACATGGAAGTCGAAAATTTAGATGTGGATATCCTTATGCCAGCCAAGAAGGCACAGAAACGCAGCGCAAATGCAAGTAGCCAAGATGTGGAAATGCATGTGGATGCAGCGACAGGCATCGAGGGCAAGCAGAATTCGAGCCACGGTCAGGCGCCGAGGGCCAAAAGGATACGCAGCGAGCTGCGCAAGGTGCCCGTGCCACCACACAGATACGGCTCCCTCAAGGAGCACTGGATGAAGATCTTTACGCCGATAGTCGAGCACTTGAAACTGCAAATCCGCTTCAACATGCGGTCGCGTCAAGTGGAGCTGCGCATTGGACCCGAAACTCCAGATATATCCAATTTGCAAAAGGGCGCCGACTTCGTGAAGGCCTTCTTGTGCGGCTTCGACGTGGACGATGCTTTGGCGCTGCTCCGTTTGGAGGATCTCTTCATCGAGACCTTTGAGATCAAGGACGTGAAGACGCTGCGCGGCGACCATCAGTCCCGCGCCATTGGCCGCCTCGCTGGCAAAGGTGGACGCACAAGGTTCACCATCGAGAACGTCACCAAGACTCGCATTGTGCTCGCCGACAGCAAGATCCACATACTGGGCAGCTATCAGCGGATTCAGATGGCGCGCCGCGCCATCTGCAACCTGATCCTTGGCTCCCCGCCCAGCAAAGTCTACGGCAATCTGCGCACCGTTGCGGCTCGCCAGTCGGAGCGCATGTGAAGGCTGTGATCATAGGGCTACACTGGATCTAGACTACGATTATAAATAAGATAACTTTCTATATATTTTTTTTCATCCTCGTTAAATCGTAAATAAATACTTATGTACAATATATTTATGTAAAATATACGTTTGTACAATCTCTTTCAGACGATTCTCTGCTCTTCTTTCCTTTAATTGAGACTGGCATAGAAAGGCTTTTCTGGCTGTGAGCTGGTTCAGCTGAGCCCTGCACCAATTAGTCCTTCAATATATATGGATATTCCTAGAGCCGATATACCTCTCACTGCTCTAATGCATGAGAATCGCAGAGAGAAAACTATCTGAAAGCAGCTTTCTCTGCCATCAGCTCCACAATTTGGCATAGAGATTCATAAAATTTTTTTGGATTATTAATAAATAAATAATAGAATTTCGATATATTTTACACAAATACAATTAGAATTACAATTATACACACGGAACTCAATTAAATATTAAACGGAATAATTTGCTGGCTGGGCGGGGTCAGGTCCGGAGTCCTTTACAGCTTGGTTAGAATGAGCAGCAGGAGCATGAACAAGGTGACGGCGGCCAGGACGAGAATGATGCACATTTTGCGATTCTTGCGCTGATACATCTCCGCTCGCTGGAGCTGGCGCATGCCCTCGGAGACGCGCGTCTGCGTCTGCTCCACATTGTAGTCAATGCGGTCCAGTACGGTGCCCTGCTCCTGCACCATGTGGCCCAAGTCCTTGAAGATGTCGTTGAGATCGTATATCGACTTGACTATTTTGGTCACCTCCTCCTCCCGGTGCTGGGCCAAGCGGGAGTTCTCCTCCTCGAAGAGCAGCAGCTGCTGCTGTGTCATGCGATTGGCCAAGGGCTTCTTGAAGTTATCGTCGATCTGCTGCTCATCGTCCTCGAAGAGATACGCATTCGCCTGGCTCTTGCCGGCGCCATCCAGTGGCTGCAGAAAGTTGTCGAAGGTGTCCACGAAGTTGCTGGGCGGCTCGTCGCTGCCGAAGTTGCCCAGCTCGACGTTTGTGAATTCGTTAGCATTGTCGAAGTACTTCTGAGAGCGCTCCTCGCGGGAGTTGAGCTGCAGCAGATACGCATTTTGGCTGCTGCGAAACTTGACCGTCAGATCCTGCAGCTGGAGGAGCGCACAGTGCACCGCGTTGGCTGTGAGACGCTGCTCCACTTTGCTGCCGACGCCCAGGCTGGAGCGAACGCATTGTATGTGCCGATGGGTGCTTGCTATCAGCTTGGCCACAATCTGGCTGAGCACTTCGATCTCGCACTCGTCATCTCTTTGGTCATCGAAGGTCGGGCGCAGCAGGTGACGTGCGTGCAGTGAGCCCAGCTCATCCAGCTTCGGTTTGATTCTACAATGGCAATAATAACTGGGTTAGGCACCCAAATGCGAGTTTTGAGCATTCATTGCCATCTCACTTGGACATCGTGTATTGCGCCTCCTCGAATTTGTCTAGCCAAATGGGCGGGGTGCCGTAATCATCTTGCATTTCGAGTCCCTCCTCAGCCTCGCGTACTGAATGTTTCAGCAGACGCTCCGAGTCGCTGCCACGCTGTTAAATTGACACATTAATTGCAATCATTTCATCCATATGGACGACGAATTGGTTTGGCCCCTTACCCGCTCGTCATAATGATTGCGATTCTTGCTGGCATTGTTGCGCATGATAACAAACACCTCGGTTAGATTGCGCGAAGTCATCTTGGCGTTGTAAACAGCCTTGTTTTGTATACGAAGAAATTTCTACTAATCTATGTAAATCTTACATTTTATTTATTTGCTATTGGTATGATGAAATAATCGAACCATCCTATCGATGCAACGACTTGTGTGAATCTATCTGTAAAACGATAACACTAAATTGAAAAGGCGCAACAGCTGTGCGAACGCAAAATAGAGCAATGTAAGCGCATAATTGAGATTAATGTAGTGTTAACGCAAAAGTGAGCAGCAGTTACGTTCCACGATGTTAAGTAAACGGTATTTTATTCAAATTATTTCACAATGTCATATCAAAATAAATATATATCTTAGGATTTAGTTACTCTTATTATTCTTATAATTATTTAAGGTTAACCATACATTTGTCAGCCTATTGAACGGCAATTCAAAGAACAGCGTCAACGGAATGGCAAATAATGAAACTGCAACCAAAATAGCCACAACCAAGCAGAGCTGCAATAAAACGAAACGAAGTTAATAAGGAATACGCAAAACTGTTAACAGTTTAAACATACCAAAATGTTAGTATCCGAAGGAATTGCGTCGCTGAGGGAGTAGTAAATGTGATCTATGACCACAGGGTTCAGCAGATAGATGGCATAGGTAATCCCATTGAGGCGCTGAAACCAATTCGATTCAAGGAAACGGACAACCCGACGCGTTACACTGTAACTGCCATCGAGGCGAAAACTGCTGAAAATTAAATGTGCCGTGGCCACGGAAACCAGGGAGCGCAGAACTACTATAAGGCAGCCAACGACAAACGGGCTGGCCAGCTGAAGGTTCTGCAAGTGACTAACCAGCCACAGAGTGAATCCAGCCAGCGCACATTTGGCTGCCCTAGTAGGAAAGACTATCCCAAAAGGAGCTTCCAGGCTGTGGGCATGTGCATAACCATACAGACCACCTATGAGATAGGTCAACAGGCGGACTGAGGGTTTCGTGTAAGTCCAATCGGCTATGGCAAACATGTCCTCCACTGTATTGGGCAAGTCCTGAAAGACGAGCACTGACACAAAGTACACCATATTCCCGATGAGCAGCGGCCAAACCAAACGTCGCACCAGCTTGGGATGTCTGAGGAGATTGTGACAGATATTCATATGGGTATAATGTGTCTATGAGATTGGAGCCCACCTGGTGTAGAGGTAGAGCATCATCATTGCCATTATGTACATCTGCAAGTCGCAGCCGAGAGACCAGGTCCAATTGCAACACATCTCGGTCACCGGATAGAGATTCTGTACCAAGAGGAGATTGCGCCACCAGTGCTGCTCGCACAGATTATCCACGGGCTCAACAAAGTGGAAGACTGAGGCCTCGCGATGGTAGTTGAAGCTCACCACGGTGAGCAGGATCACGATGCACTGCAGTGGAGCCAGTCTGAGGTATCGCTGCCCCACTTGCCTGATGAAACGCCACGCAACGCTGGGAAGCGATTCAGTCGCAATGCTGCGCTGCAGTGGAACGTTGAGCATAAAGTGCGAGACGGTGAGGAAGCCACTGGCGAGGAGAGGAGAGGAGATCAAAGTGTTTAGTTTGGAAGAGAGAGAAGAATAGAGAGTTTAGAAGAGAGATGGAGAACTCATATCCCTTTATACCCCTACCTGACAACAAAGAATACCTCCATCGTGAGCGCCAGAGGAACATTCACGAAAAGCTTCGTCAACTTGTCGGCCAGAGCTGCCGACTGGTTCACCGAGTAGAATTGATACCACACGACATGAAAGCCCAGAAGGATAAATGCACTGCAGACGCGCAATCCATTGATGACGGCGATCTCCTGGCTGCCCTCTGAAGGCAGCTGCCACAGACGCCGCCAGTTGACAGCCACGTCGAAGCAGCCAAGGATGCGACTGCCCGGAAAGCAGCCACTTCTGGCTAGGAGGGGCAGCAGAACGCTTCCTGCCAGCAGGAGCAGCAGCCAGCGCACTGCGGGACGGCTGAAGAAGGCAGCGCTCAGCTCTGGGCGCTTGGCGTAGACGAGCTCCAACTGAAGATCCATTCGCTGCTCCCAGCTTCCCCTGGGTCTGGCTGGATTCAAGCCCTGCCTGAGCAGCTGCTCCAGCTGCTGCGGATCGCAGCTGTGAGGCACGCAGAGTCCAACGTGGAGCAGTTGCCTCTGCTTCATCCTCGAGGTCAGCTGCCAGCTGGAGTTGGTCCTCAGGTAGGCCACGCTGTAGGCGTGTTTGAAGGGCGCCTGCTCCCGCAGCAGCTGCTGATGATTCCTCGTGAAGTCCTGC
The DNA here is from genome assembly GCA_035047545.1 of Drosophila paranaensis. Classification (NCBI taxonomy): domain Eukaryota; kingdom Metazoa; phylum Arthropoda; class Insecta; order Diptera; family Drosophilidae; genus Drosophila; species Drosophila paranaensis. The sequence continues at coordinate 44,542 of JAWNPL010000146.1, forward strand.
AGCAGCGGCTCATTGAGCGCTCGGCACGTGTGGCGATTGCCTAGCCACAGGCTGTTGGCCAGCATGAAGTTGTTGAAGCCACTGCCGGAGGCATCCAGCGCTAAAAGGAATCAAGTCTGGACAGGTGAGAGACCTTTCCTGCCTGCATAATTCTACCTAATCCCATCTTACCTTTCAGAGCCCAACCCTCATTCGCCTGCCACGCGGAGTGCAGCTGACGAAGCTGCGCCACACACAGCGTCAACTCCGAGGTGGCTCCCTTATGGGCAGCCAACTGTGCCAGCTCCAGCAGCAGCGAACTGGACTCCAAGGCGCCGACTAGGACAGGCAGCAATAGCAGCAGGAAGAACATGATTCCCAGATACCACTCGCATCGAATGCGAAACTCGAACTGAACAGCGAGTGATTCGGATCGAGACATAGCCGGCCGGGAGGGTCATGAGCTTTAGCCCGCTTTACACTTAGAAGCGTCATTTTTGTAATCCGACGTTTTGGACCCAGTCAAAAGTTGACTAGAGTTTAACAACTAGACCTAAAACCTGTCTCGACAATTAAAGCCGACTTAGTTAGTTAATGAAATGATAAATAATGTTAAAGTCGGAAGTAAACGTTAAAAAAATGCCCTGTGATTAGATTGGAGTGAACGGACTAGATACTTATAAATATGTATATAACTGCATAGCTGTGGGATTCCAGCCTTGCCCCTGTAGCTCAATGTCCATCGATCTATATAATCTTTATAAATATGACTTTAGAATGTAGTCGAGCAACCCAATTAGAAAATTTACATATCAAACGTTACACAAATGCAAGGACAAGGACCTATATTATATATAAATAATAACGTGAACGCAAAATAGAGTAGCATAAACGCCAAATTGAGCTAAGTGCGCAAATTGAGTAACGTAGCGCAAAAGAGAGCATTCATTTACAGTTTCCAGTTCAAATAAAATCCACAATTTCAAAGTTACTAAAGATTCATGTATTAGAAATTATTCACTTTTAATTGTATGATAATTGGAGGCAAATAGTTGATTTGTCAGCCTATTGAGAGGCAACTCGAACAACAAAGTCAGCGGAATGGCAAGTAGCGTAACTATAACCAAATGTGACACGCACAGATACAGCTGCAAAAAGAGAGTAAGTTAAAATATGAAAGACGCCATTGCTAATTGTTTAAATTTACCAATATGATCCCATCCGGAAATATTTCGTCACTAAAGGAGTAGTAAACGTGGAGCATGACCATGGGATTCAGCAAATAGATGGCATAGGTAATCCGGCTGAGGCGCTGAAACCAATTCGATTCAAGGAAGCGCACCACCCGACCCGTTACGCTGTAACTGCCATCGAGGCGAAAACTGCTGAAAATTAGATTTGCTATGGCTGCGGATCCCAAGAAACGGAAGATTGCAAAAGCACCACCAATGGCAGATGGGCTAGCCAGCTGAAAGTTCTTCAGCTGTCCAACTAGCCACAGAGAAAAGCCCGCCCACGCACACTGAGCCGCCTTCGTGGAAAAGATCGCTCCAAAGGGCGCTTCCAGGCTGTGGACATGTGCATAACCATAAAGGCCACCCACAAGGTAGGTCAACATGCGGACGAAGGGACTTGTGTAAAGCCAATCGAATAAAGTAAACATGTCGTCCATTGTGTTGGGTGCATCCAGGTAGATGAGCACTATGACTGAGTGGACCATATTCCCGATGAGAAAAAGCCAAACCGAATGTTTCACCAGCTTGGGATGTCTGAGGAGATTGTGACAGATATTCATATGGGTATAATGTGTCTATGAGATTGGAGCCCACCTGGTGTAGAGGTAGAGCATCATCATTGCCATTATGTACATCTGCAAATCGCAGCCGAGAGACCAGGTCCAATTGCAGCACATCTCGGTCACCGGATAGAGATTCTGTACCAAGAGGAGATTGCGCCACCAGTGCTGCTCGCACAGCTTATCCATGGGCTCAACAAAGTCGAAGACTGAGGCCTCGCGATGGTAGTTAAAGCTCACCACAGTGAGAAGGATTACGATGCACTGCAGTGGAGCCAGTCTGAGGTATCGCTGCGCCACTTGCTTCACAAAACGCCACGCAACGCTGGGAAGCGATTCAGTCGCAATGCTGCGCTGCAGTGGAACGTTGAGCATAAAGTGCGAGACGATGAGGAAGCCACTGACAAGGAAAGATCAAACTGGTTAATGTATTTTTCTTTTATAAAATTTAAAGTCCTAAGCTTCTGAGGATATCTCACCTGATAGTAAAGAAAACTTCCAAGGCAGCAGGCAAATGAATGTATATCATCACAGTGACCAGCGTTTCGATCAAGTTCGCCGAGTGACTCACCGAGACGAATTGATAGCAAATGACATGCAAGCCGAGCAGGACAAAGGCGCTGCAGACGCGCAATCCATTGATGACGGCGATCTCCTGGCTGCCCTCTGAAGGCAGCTGCCACAGACGCCGCCAGTTGACAGCCACGTCGAAGCAGCCAAGGATGCGACTGCCCGGAAAGCAGCCACTTCTGGCTAGGAGGGGCAGCAGAACGCTTCCTGCCAGCAGGAGCAGCAGCCAGCGCACTGCGGGACGGCTGAAGAAGGCAGCGCTCAGCTCTGGGCGCTTGGCGTAGACGAGCTCCAACTGAAGATCCATTCGCTGCTCCCAGCTTCCCCTGGGTCTGGCTGGATTCAAGCCCTGCCTGAGCAGCTGCTCCAGCTGCTGCGGATCGCAGCTGTGAGGCACGCAGAGTCCAACGTGGAGCAGTTGCCTCTGCTTCATCCTCGAGGTCAGCTGCCAGCTGGAGTTGGTCCTCAGGTAGGCCACGCTGTAGGCGTGTTTGAAGGGCGCCTGCTCCCGCAGCAGCTGCTGATGATTCCTCGTGAAGTCCTGCAGCAGCGGCTCATTGAGCGCTCGGCACGTGTGGCGATTGCCTAGCCACAGGCTGTTGGCCAGCATGAAGTTGTTGAAGCCACTGCCGGAAGCATCCAGCGCTAAAAGGAATCAAGTCTGGACAGGTGAGAGACCTTTCCTGCCTGCATAATGCTACCTAATCCCATCTTACCTTTCAGAGCCCAACCCTCATTCGCCTGCCACGCGGAGTGCAGCTGACGAAGCTGCGCCACACACAGCGTCAACTCCGAGGCGGCTCCCTGCTGGGCAGCCAACTGTGCCAGCTCCAGCAGCAGCGAGCTGGACTCCAAGGCGCCGACTAGGACAGGCAGCAATAGCAGCAGGACCAGCATGATTCCCAAAGATGGCAACTTCCATTCGTACCGAATGCGAAACTCGAACTGAACAGTGACTAATTCGGTTCGAGACAAAGCCGAGACGGTCACACGTAACAGATTGCATTAAACCTAGGCTATCATAGTGTATCTTAGTAGAGCAACACCTGAGAGGACTTTGTTGCCAAGCATACATCATTTATTTATATATGAATGTCAGCTATTTTTGTCTGATTTATGTGAATATGCATATCAGAACTATATTAGATGGGGAACAGAGTATATGATATAGTAAAGGAAAGATCGTATATACTTTGTTCCCCATCTCACATAGTAAAAGTTTGAAGTAGGTCTGAAGATAAGCTCTTGTGTTCCTGCTCAGTTGTAGTGTAACGTGGAGAAACTCTCCATAAATATAGTTAACTGTTAATGCAGCTTGAAAACTGCATTAGTATATCAGTTCCAGAGCTCAATTTATCTTCTTATGCAACTCGATGTAATATAATCATTTTTCTGTACAAATTTCTGAAGCCCCGCGAAAGATTCGCCTATCAAAGTGGTGCTATTTTAATTTTCGCATCATTTGTTTTTTGTTTTTAATTATTTATTTTGGCACTTTATTTTTTATTATTATTATTTGTATTATTATAATAATTGTAGTTGGAATTCTTGTGTATTTATTTTTTTTTATTTTAGCAAATGAATTATTATTAATTTTAATTATTATTAATTATTACAATTTTTATTTTTTGTGCTTTGCTTCGTACGTTAATTAAGTAGTAAGTGGAAGTAATTAATTAATCAATTAATTAGTTAGTTGGCTCGCTCGAAAATCATTATTATTATTATTATTATTAAATATATATATATTTAACTATACAACAAAATTAGTAAGGCAAAAAAAAAAAAACAAAAAAAAAACATTTAAATTTAAAATTTGTGTATAATATATGGAAGATATATATAGAAAAATATGTGTGTATATACATATATATATGTATATATATAAATGTTTAGCAGCAAAAATATATAAAGTGGAAAAAGCAGAAGGAAAAAAATTAAAACAACAAAATTAAAAATTTGAAAAATAAAATTAAAAAATAAAATTTTTTAAAATTAAAAAAAAAGAAAAAAAATTTAAAAATTTTAAAATAAAATTTTAAAAAATAAAAAAAAAGTTAAAATTAAAAAAAAATAAAAAATTTAAATTAAAAAAAATACAAGAACAAATTTAAAAAATGAAAAAAAAATTAAAATGAAAAAAAAAATTAATAAAAAATAAAAAAATAATAAAATTTAAAAAATTTAATAAAATTTAAAAATTGAAGATAAAAAGAAAAATTTTATATTTGGGCCTTTTATATTTATTTGCCGCTAGTCAAATGAAACTAAAAGCCAGAGGGAGAGAGTAGGGTAGGGGGTGTGTGAGAGGGCAAGGCATATAGAGTTTACTTGCGCTGGCGCAGCTCTATGATGGTGGCGCCAGAGCCGCGACGCAGCTGCTGCTGCTGCTGCTGCTGCTGGATGTGATGTGGCTGTGTGTGTGCTGCGTGCGTGTGTGCGTGCGTGTGTATGTGCGCATGCTGATGCTGGTGCTGCTCGTCGCTGCTGCGCCGCACTATGCTCGCCGTATCCTTGTTCAGCTCGACGGCGGGCGGCGCACGCGAGTCCAGCGAGTACTTCGGCTGCAGCGGATACTTGTTGTGTCGACTGGCGTAGTCGGGCTCATCGCCGTGCAGCACGCGGTAGAGGTCGGGCGCCTGCTGGTGCAGGCTGCGCAGATAGAGCTGTTTCTTGTTGCCGTTGTCCTCCGGGGCGTAGAGATCGTCCTCGTTGCTCGAGATCTTGGTCAGGTCCTTCTGGCTGCGGCTGATCAGGTTCACGATCGAGGGACTCTTCAAGCCGCTCTTCAGCGAGTTGTTGTGCTCCTTGGCCTGGTAGAGATGCGGACTCGACTTGTACGCCTGCATGGACAGCTCCAGCTTGTTGTTGTTGTTGTTGTTGTTATTGCTATTGTTGTTGTTGTTGTTGTTGTAGTTGTTGCGCGTCAGCTTCTCGATGTAGATGGGACTAGGATCGTTGCTGCCGTTCATGCCGTGCACGTTGAAGCTCTTGCTGCGGTTCAGCACCTTGGCATAGGTGCGCGCCGGCTTGGCCGGACCCTGCTCCAGCTGCTGACGCGGCGCCTGCTGCTGCTGCTGCTGCTGCTGCTGCTGCGCTGTTGCCGCCGCCACATACTGCGGCTTCTTCTCCAGCGGCGTCTGGCTGTAGCGCGGCTGGGCGCGGTATTGGCTCGCCGGCTCGTGGAGCTTGCGCGGCAGCGTCTGGGCATTCCGGAAGTCCGGCTGCACTTGCAGCAGATTCGGCGTGGAGCCGCTGAAGCGCTGCCCGTGCTTCTGGTAGCGACCCAGCGTCGTGGTCGCCGGCGCCGCACGCGCATCATAGTAGTCGTCCTCCTGGTAGCGCGGCTGCCGCACAGCGGCGACGGCGGTACGGCCGTGCGCGTGCCGCTCGTAGATGTTCTCCTTGCCGTACAGTGTGCTCGAGTAGGGATCCTCGCCCAGGTAGTAGCGCTGCCGCGGACTCATCGACTGCGTCTCGACGGACTCGCCGCGCTTAAAGCTCGCCGCCTGCCGCAGCGAGCTCTCCGACTCGTCGTTGCTGCTGTGCCGCAGCTGCCCGTTCCCGTTCCCGTGCCCATTCCCGTTCGTGGTGCCACCAATGTGGCCGTCGATGACGTTGTACTGCTGGTACGTGGTCAGCTGCTGGGATGCCGCCGTTGCCTGGCTGGGCTTGGGCGAGTGCTCGCGCGCTTTGGACGCGGCGGCGCTCTTCATGCGGAACTTGCGCTCGGCGCTGGCGGAGCGAATCTTGCTGACCAGCTTGCGCAGGGAGTTGCCAATGGCCTGGCCCATCTTGCTGGGCTTGCTGCTGCTGCCGCCGGTCTGCGTCGACAGATTCGAGGTGGACATCGAGCTGTGCCCGTTGATGCCCGCCGGCTGGCCGGCGCTGGGCGCGAAGCGCGTCCGCTGCTGCTGCTTCCGGTTGAGGGTCATCGTGCTGGCCGCCAGCGGCGGCGCCAGCTGCCTGCCCAGCGGCCGACTGACCATGTAGTCCACCTGCGGCGAGGAGCTCCGGCTGCGACTGCGGCTGCGCGGCGGCGGCGAGTAGTCCGGCGGCGGCTCCAGCTGGCTGAGGGCCAACTTGCTGCTGCCGCCGCCGCCGCTGCTGGCCACCAGCTGCGGCTGGCCGTGCTCCACGAGCTTCTTCTCAATGGCACGTCGTCGCTGCGGCACCGTCGGCCGGCACTCCAGCGGCGTGGCGCTCTTGCCACGCCCATGCACGGCCAGCTGACTAAGGGGATTGCTGCTGCTGCGCCCGTGTCCGTGTCCGTGTCCGTGTCCGTGCCCGTGTCCGTGCCCGTGCAGCTGGCCGTAGGCCACGCGCTTCAGCGAGGGCTCCTCGCTGCGCAGCGCACCCACCGCCGGACCGGGTCCGACTCCGACTCCGACTCCGGCTGCTGGCAGTCGCCCGCCCGGCCCGGGTATGGCATCCAGATCGTCGAGTGCATCGCGCGAGCCACGCGCCGATCTGGCCAGGAACTGCGAGGAGAGGCTCTGGCGCTTCTGCTGCAGTATGTCCTCGCGGCTCACGTAGCTGTCGCTGCTCTGGGGCAGCACGTCCGGCGGAGGCGGCGCCGGCGTTGGCACGCTCAGCTGCTTGCGGCGTATCGTCTCCTGCAGATCCTCGCGGAAGGCCTGGCTCGAGAAGTGATTCGGCGCGGGCGCCTCCTTGCGCTCCGACCAGTTCGAGATGCCCTGGTAGTACTTGCCACGCCCCGCCTCCTTCACGTACTTGCGCTCCAGCGTGCTGCGCTCCCTTTCCCTTTCCCTCTCCCTTTCTCTTTCTCTTTCCCTTTCCCTTTCCCGCTCCCCAGCTCTGGGCAACGTTTGATTGCTGATGGCAATGGCCGCAGCTGCGACGGCCGCGGGCTGCTGGCTCTGGGACTTGATGGTCACATTGAAGTAGCTCTTCTTGGTGGGCTCCACGTCCAGCTCGTTGGGCTCGTCGTCGCGTGAGTCGTTCGAGGCCGTCGACTCGCTGCCGAAGTGCGACTCGAGCCACTTCATGGTCTCGCCCTTTCGCGTCTCCTCCTCGCGATCAAAGTCGAGCGGGCGCTTGGTCAGCGCGTCCTTGCGGTCGGCCAGCAGGGCCACCTCTACAAAGAGAGAGAGAGAGAGAGTGGGAGAGTGGGAGAGTGGGAGAGTGGGTTAGTTAGTTCGTGCCCTCCGGGTATCTCTGTGCTGACTCACCCTTCTGCTGCTGCTGCTGCTGCGTGCGTCGCAGCTTGCGCATGCGATCCGAGAGGCTGTCCCAGTCGCCCGGCCGCTCCAGGGAGCCGTCCTTCTCCATTTGGGTTGTCTCCGCCGCGTAGCGCATCTCGGTGGCCACCAGTTTGCCGTCGGCGGCTATCAGATCCACATGCTGCTCGTCCCGCTGCTTGAAGTAGCGCTGATGGGCCGCCGTCGCGGTCAGCTGCTCATGGCCTCGCAGCTGGCCACTGGCTACTTGCTCCGGCTCCGGATCCTGCTCCGCGTCGCCCTCGTCGCCCTCGAGTATCAGCTCGTGCTCGGTGGTCCGCTTGCTCTCGGTCACCAGAGTGCCGTCCTCCTGGGCCAGACACCGCTTCTGCGTGTCCTCCGAATCGATGGTCTTGCGCGACCGACTCGTGCTGGCCACCAGCTGCGGCCCCAGCGGCACCAGCTGCTGCTGGCTCTCCGGCGAGCTGAGCACCGCCTCTAGGTCCTGAACGCCGTCGCGCACGGCCTTCACGTAGGTCTGCAGGAAAAGTGCAACAAGGATCGTGAGCAAAAGGATTTATAATATCTATATATATCTATATAACCCAACCTTTTATATCTATACATATCTATATTTATATATATATATATCTATATATACACATGATCTATAGCTCATGCTCATGTCGAAACACGTTTGACAGCATCGCACCACTCATGCGTTGATCAAGTTTCGTGTGGCGCAGCAGCTTATGACGACTCAAAGCAGCTCAGATCAGATCAAGTGGAAATCAATTAAAGATCACAGCGGATCAGCTAATAGACTGATAAATAATGTGGGCTAAAAGCTAAATGGAGATCACGTGCGGTGGAGAGAAACATTAGTTGAAGATCTTAGAAAGAGGGAATAAAGATCAACTGCTAGAGATCTCAACAGATCTGCGAAAGTGAAGCAAAAGCTCTAATGATCGACAGTTGAGATCACATATGAAGCTTTGACAGATATAGACCATATAGATCAGATAGATTAGATAGATCAAAAAGATCATATAGATCATATAGATCATATAGATCATATAGATCATATAGATCATATAGATTATGTAGAGCATATAGATCATATAGATCATATAGATCATATAGATCATATAGATCATATAGATCATATAGCTCATATAGATCATATAGATCATATAGATCATATAGATCATATAGATCATATAGATCATATAGATCATACAGATCATATAGATCATATAGATCACATATATCAGATAGATCATATAGATCATATAGATCATATAGATCATATAGATCATATAGATCATATAGATCATATAGATCATATAGATCATATAGATCATATAGATCATATAGATCATATAGATCATATAGATTATGTAGATCATATAGATCATATAGATCATATAGATCATATAGATCATATAGATCATATAGATCATATAGATCATATAGATCATATAGATCATATAGATCATATAGATCATACAGATCATATAGATCATATAGATCACATATATCATATGGATCATATAGATCACATATATCAGATAGATCATATAGATCATATAGATCATATAGATCATATAGATCATATAGATCATATAGATCATATAGATCATATAGATCATATAGATCATATAGATCATATAGATCATATAGATCATATAGATCATATAGATCATATAGATCATATAGATCATATAGATCATATAGATCATATAGATTATGTAGATCATATAGATCATATAGATCATATAGATGTTATAGATCAAATAGATCACATATATCAGATAGATCATATATATCATAAAGACTTATATGTAGATCATATAGCCCATATAGATCGTATAGATCATCTACTCTCTGCTTCCTTTGAGCTGAAGGGTAACAGAAGACGTTAAAGGCCTTCAAAGGCAACGAACTAGATATTGGAAGATCTCTATAGTACTATATAAAAGATCAACTCCTCAATTCATATAGAGATCTTAAGAAGCTCTCTCGTAGATCTTCGGCCTTCATAGAGCTTCCACATATGTGCCTAATCTCAGCAAACCAAACTCATGAAAAGCTCCACTGATCTCGGAAAGTTCAAGTTGACTACAAAATCTCACAGACTAGAAGTCGCAGCTCGATCAGTTTGAGATCAGTTCGAATAGCTATTAGGGTTAATAGACGACCTCGAAGAGCTGAAATAGAGAATTTACATAGGTAAACGACTTTCTCAGAGCTCGAATTCGATTGGGCAGGAAGTGGCTAAGTGAGAAGCAAACCCGGATTCATAACAAAAAATTATCAAATGGAACAAAAGCCGGAGACAGGCGGACGGACAGACGGACGGACGGACGGACGGACGGACGGACGAGACAATGGAACCACACAAATTTCTATCATTAAATTGTTCTGTCTGTGTGAGTGTTGAATGTTGATCAGGTTGCATCATCGACATGGTCGATGCGTCGAATGCTTCTTGCTTTAGAGTCGATGCAATTGCCACACACACACACGCACACACACACACACACACACACATGGGTATGCATATAGCGTAGCTGAGAGAACGGCTTGGCTCGACTTGGCTGGGCTTGGTATTCAGAGCAAGACATAAACCACACAGTGCACCACACAGCACCACAATTTATTTCGTTTTCACAAGTGGGCGGCCGCATAACGGTTCAGAATGCGACACCTGAACTGAAGACGAAGACGAAGAAGAAGAAGAAGAAGAAGAAGCAGAAGAAGCAGCAACAGCTTCGCCTCAAGGTCAGCTCGTGGTTGGCTTTGTCCCTGCTGTTGATGACAAGCAAAATGCACGCATCGCTGGACAAGACTAGAGAAAGAGAGAGAGGGAGAGGGAGAGGCTTAGCTACGCTGAGCAACCACTTGACCACTTGATGGAACATTCAGTTATACATAACACGATGTTGCTGTTGGCGACCTTGTTTAACGGTAACGCGCGTAGAAAGTGTTTTGTTTTTTTGTTTGTTTTTTTTTTTTTGCAGTTGTCTTTTTTCTTTTTTTGTTCGTCGAGCTTTAGCTTCGAGCTGCTAAACTTGAATGTCAGCTATAGCCACAACAATAACATGAAATCCATCTGCCCCCGCCCCTCAGCCACAGCAGCTGCCCCCACAGCAATGCTGCTCCTCTCCAGCGGCTGAATCTGACTGCTCATTGAACGATCGATGGACACGAATTCATTAAAGCTAACAACAACCACAACAACATGGCTAAAAAGTAAAAGCGTTTAAATACCCTACTCGACTCGACTGCTCAGCTTCATTTCATTTAGTTATCTTAACTATTTATCGCTTAATAGCGAACGAGCGCCAAATGTGGCGAGGCAAGCAGCAGAGCCAAATTTGGCAGCAGTAGCTCTTAGGCTAGGGGCTAGGGTAGAGCTGGAGCAATACCTTAGAGAGCAGAAGCTGTTTGGGTATCTTCTTCTATTGAAAAAGTACTTTGATATTCGACACTTTTTATGGGAATTATTATACATTTTTTCATTATATTTAACTTGTTCAGCAAGCCATTCATAATTCTACATAGACTTTCGATTTACTTTTAATGTAAACGCCATGCATAAGCCACATACCAATTTTGACAGCTCTAGCAGCTATACTTCCCGAGTTACATGAGATCGTTTACATATGGCCCAAAGCCAAGTAGACCAATAAAGTAGCAGATCTGAAGATGTTTATATATGTATCTAAATATATACAAGAAGTCTTACATCTGTGATATTTTTTAAAGGAATTTTCGAAGTATCTTTCATTATATCTAAGTTTTTCAGCTTAGGGTTCGTTGATTTCTAAAAACTTTTGATTTAATTTTCAAGTATGTGACATGCAATGGCCATACACCAAATTTGGTAGCTCCTAGCACCTATACTTCCCGAGTTACTTGAGATCCTTTATAAATGGCCCAAAGCCAAGTGGACAAGAAACAGTTTGAAAGTGCAGCAGCTGCTTTTTTATCTAGAATTTTTATCAAGTTATATTTGTGATATTTTTAAAGGAATTTTCGAAATATCATTTATTATATTTGAGTTTTTCAGCACTGGGTTCGTAGTTCCCTAAAGTCTTTTGATTTATTTTTAGTGTAAATGTTATGCATAAGATACATATTAAGTTTGGCAGCTCTAGCGCTTATAGTTCCCGAGTTACTTGGGACAGTTGCTGGAGTAAGTTGGAGATGGAAATAGTTTTGATGCGATTTCATGCACGCTCTTGGAGCAAGAGGTGTTTATGAGTATCAATAGAGAGTATATATATATATCTTGCAGATTAGAGTTTTCTATAGTACGATCTATTCGATCTATTCTATAATATGATCTATCGATCTATTCTATAATACGATCTATTCACATGACTGCAGCTCAGCTCATTTTCGCTTATAGGGTATACACAAATCAAGAGATCTTAAGCTTTATATATATATAGCGTTAGGTGGCTTAGTGGGCAGGCGGCGCAGAGGCGGAAGGTTTTTTTGGCTGAACTTTATACAAACTTTGCTGTTGGTTTGAGGCTTTTTTGTTTATGGCGCCAATAAAGATCATGATAAATGCTTATGGCTAAGATAAAGTCGTGATGACGCTGCCAATGACGCAGAAGAGAGCGAGAGCCAGAGAGAGGCCGGAGGCTGGAGGCTGGAGGCTAGCGGACATTGTCAAGCGTTTTGTCATTGGCCAAAAATGCGAAAAACCGTTTTTGCTTGTTGTTGTTTTGGCCAAAAGCTAATGTTAAGAGTGGAGCATAAAGTGGAGTTAAGATTGGGCATGAGTGTGTATATATGTATGTGTATGTGTCTGTGTGTGTGAGGCATAATTTCAATTCGAGAAACGCTTTTGGCCCGCTTGCGCGTTATTCAAATGAATTGTGGTTGCTGCGGCATGCCAAGTGGCTTAAAGTAAAACAAAAAAAAAAACAAAAAAAGAGAAATGAGCCAAGCGAGGCTTTGATGGCTGCAAAAGTCTTTTGGCCAGGCTAACAGCAGCGACTCCCAACTTCGATTTCGACTTCGACTCCGTCTCCGATTCGCGAGACCAGTTTGCCTTGGCTGGTTGTTCAACCTCCAGAGCCTAGACGCTCTGGGCATTGTTGTTGTTGTTGTTGTTGTTGTTGCTATCATTATTATTATTGTAATTCAGTTAACGTTGCGAGCCAAACAGTTGACAGGCAACGACAACGACAAAGCCAACGCCAACGCAGCTGCAATCTCGCCGCTTGACCACTTCAGGCCCAACACCATCCAGCCAGAGTTTTCGGGCCAGAGATTGGCATACGCTGATTAGAGTGCGAGCGCCCAGCGCCAGCGCAATGTGGGCATATGGGCGCAGGCAAAGCAAACAAGTTTAGGCAGCAAGTACAACACACACACACACATATATATATATATATATATATATACATATAGCTGCAGCTGCGAACAAGCAACACAACAAACAACAAACAGAAAATTCAAACTAAAAATTCAAATTCGAAATTCCAACGATTATTTTTATAGACAAAACACAACTAGCTATATAAGCGTGTGTGTGTGTGTGTGTGTGTGTGTGTGTGTGTGTGTGTGTGTGTATGTATTGGTGTGTAGTTAGGTTCATGGACCTGCTGCAGACACGCCTAGAATCCAAGCCAAGCCAAGCCAAGCCAAGCCAAGGCAACTCAAGTCAAAGCAGGAGCAGCCGCCGTCTATTGATTAAACTGGGCTTCAGAACAGGTCTTCAGCACTGTATGTGTGTATGTATCTCTCTCTCTCTCTCTCTCTCTCTCTGTGTGTGTATGCCTCACACAAAATCATCTGCTGTGGTACACAACCTTTTGGCTGCCTGGGTAATTGCCAACTACCGGTTTAAAGACATGCTCCTAACTCCAACTCGAGGCGCAGGGCTGCGCAGAGGGGCGTGGCAGCGAGAGAGAGACAAAGAGAGAGAGAGAGGGCGAGAGAGGGCTGCTTCTAAGATCTTCGCACAATTATTGGGTAGCCGTACAAGCGCTATTAAATGGAGTTAGAAGCTGTGCCAGCGCGTCAAGTTCGTTGCCTAAGTCTTTCGTTTTGGAAGCCAGCTTAAAGTCATTTAAGAGAACATATTTTTTAACTAAGTCACGTAGATGCTTGCCCTACACACACACACACACACACACACACACAGAGAGAGAGAGAGAGAGAGAGAGACAGGCAGCTGAAGTTTTGAAGTTTTTTAATCAAGTTCGTTGCCTAAGTCTTTCGTTTGCAGCACGCGATTATTAGAACTAATCGATAGAGGCTTTGCCTATGCGCGCCAGTTCGTTGCCCAAGTCATCCTTTGGCCAAACGAGTTCGCTGCCTAAGTCTTTTGTTTATGCCCTATAGCTCAAAGTGGAGCGAGCGTTATTAATGGCTCCACTTCAAGTTTGTTGCCTAAGTCTTTTGCTGCTGCCAAGTGTTCTGAATGTTGTCTACATACATATATAAATATATATATATATATATATATATATATATATATATATATATATATATATATATATATATATATATATATATATATATATATATATATATATACTAACGATTAAACAACAATCGCTATGCATAAGCAGCTCGGGGCTAAGTTCGTTGCTTAAGTCTTTCGCTTAGTACAACTTTTATGCCCATTTTTGGTAGCTGCAGGAGCTGCCTCATATACATATACATATAGTGAGATATATACATATATATATATATATATATATATAGGTATTGCGCCCCATGAAATCGATTACTTGGCCCATGCAAATGTGTGGTCAAGAACTGGCCGCAGCTCGTTGTCACGCACACGCATGTGCCCACGGGCAAGTTTGTCGCCTAAGTCTTCTGTTTTGCACGCTTTGGCTGCAAGAACTTGGCAGTCGAGCTGCACAGGAGCACACAGACAGACAGAGAGAGAGAGACAGGCAGAGAGAGACTCTGGATTTGCATGCTTTATAAATAGACTGTAATCAAGTTTGTTGCCTAAGTCTTTGGTTAGTTTAGTGAACTCGATTACATAGAACTTTCAAATGCAGTTGCAATGCCTGTTACCGCACACACACACACACACACACGCACGCAGCTGACTGTAATCAAGTTTGTTGCCTAAGTCTTTCGTTTTTTTTTTTTGCACTTTTTGTGGATTTATTTAAATTGGTTTCGGGTTTTTTTGCTTTTGTTTTTTTTTTGTTGGTTTTTTTTTTGTTTTTTTTGTTGACTTATGAAATGTTTCACATATAATATTCACAATATATTCGTAAGATACAGCTATTCGCACCTGGGTTAATTAGGCTGCCGTTGGCCAAGCGTTTAGCGCCCCACGCACAAATAAAACACACACACACACACACAAGCGAGCACAACCGAAGTTTATCTGCCCTGCGCTCTCTTTGCGGCTCTTTCTCTTGTTTATATTCGTTTCGAGTTTAGTCTTTCGTTAATTGCGCGACCTAAGACTATTATTATGTTGTGTTGCTTTAGACTAAGCGGGACGTGAGTATCAACAAAATCACAGGCGGGCGTGCGTAGGAAAAAATTACACCAAATACAACAACTAAAAAACAACAACAACAACAAAAAAACACAGCCACAAAGGGTTGAGCAGGCGAGTCTCAGCGAGTGAGTGAGTGAGAGAGAGAGAGAGCGAGAGAGTGTGTGAGTGAGAGAGCGAGCGAGAGACCGTTTGATAAAGTTAAAAAAACAAAAAAAAAAGGCAGACTTAAGCTCAAGATTTTCAGACGAATTAATAATCGCGCGAGTGATCGAGTTGGTGTCTGCTCTCGGCGCTCGCTCGGCGGCGACTGAAGACAGCCTCAGTTGCAGCGCGTTCGGCTCGGCAGCAGCGGCAGCGGCAGCAGCAACTCTTTGTAACTTTCGAATGAGCTTTAAAGCGGCGGCAACAGGCAGCAAGCAGCAGCAACAACTGGT
>JAWNPL010000146.1:62500-307500 GCA_035047545.1 Drosophila paranaensis
CGCGTCTCGATTTGTCTGGTTGTCGTCAGCTCCGTCTTTCGCTTCGTTATCCATTCCTCTGTGGGACAAGAAATAAAGCAAAGATTCCGTTTTTATGGCATACTTTGAGGCAATTGCTATAAAGAGCTTTTGCTTGAAAGCCAACTTAAAGCCCATGCTGAAAAGCAGACTATAAAGAAGCTTTATTGGAGTGAGCTAAGCTGAGCTGAGCTTGACATGTCTCTCTCTGACTCTCGCTCTCTCTCTCTCTCTCTCTCTCTCTCTCTCTCTCTCTCTCTCTCTCTTTAGCTTGAGCTTAGAATGGTAGAAGAAAAGCTTCAACTATATAAAGTTCTTCTTTATATTATATTTATATAACTATTATAGGCCCCGTTTCTATGCCAGCTCAACCTGAGCCCTAACTGAAGTTATGCATTTAATATAACCCACACACTCAACCACCCATTTACCTCATGATTTTTTTAATGTATTTGCTATCAAGCAAGCACATACCAAGTTTCATAGCTCCAGCTGCCATAGTTCCCAAGTTACTTGAGGTCATAATGGGCTTGGGAGATATAGAAACACATTTTCAACATTTTTGGCACACTCTTGCACATCAAACGCTTATATATGATAGATGCTTACGTATGTGCAAGATGTTTTCAGTATATAATACTCTTTATAGGAATTATACCAGCTACTTTCATTATATTTAGCTTTTTCAGCAAGCGGTTCGTAGTTCTCTTAAGACTTTTTATTTATTTTTAATTTATATGATAGGCATAAGCCACATACTAAATTTGGCAGCTCTAGCTGCTATAATACCCGAGTTACTTGAGGTCATGCATGGGCATGTTGACAGGAAACAAGACTTGTACGTTGCGCACATAGATGCATATGATCTTTGGAAGGAACATTTTCTTAAAATATAATAATAAACGAACATTTGAACTAGTTCTGTAGGAAATGATCTATATTACCATATCCATGCTGAGCTGGCAATCATAAGTCTTGCAACGAGAGCTTAAGCTTCACTTTGTTAGACATTCATATCTTAAGCGTTTGCTCTGCTCATAAATTATGGCATTAAGATAATACTCTTTATAGGAATTATACCAGCTACTTTCATTATATTTAGCTTTTTCAGCAAGCGGTTCGTAGTTCTCTTAAGACTTTTTATTTATTTTTAATTTATATGATAGGCATAAGCCACATACTAAATTTGGCAGCTCTAGCTGCTATAATACCCGAGTTACTTGAGGTCATGCATGGGCTAAGGCGAGATAGAAGCAGTTTTTGAGCATGTTGACAGGAAACAAGACTTGTACGTTGCGCACATAGATGCATATGATCTTTGGAAGGAACATTTTCTTAAAATATAATAATAAACGAACATTTGAACTAGTTCTGTAGGAAATGATCTATATTACCATATCCATGCTGAGCTGGCAATCATAAGTCTTGCAACGAGAGCTTAAGCTTCACTTTGTTAGACATTCATATCTTAAGCGTTTGCTCTGCTCATAAATTATGGCATTAAGATAACTTTATGAGCGAACTAGTTCACAATGAGCCAGCTTCAGTCTGTGAATGCATGCGTGTGCGTGTGCGCGTGTGCCTGTGCAACATGCAGCTCTCCGATTGCAACACCTAAAGCCGAAAACATTTTGTTTGCATATTTGCATATGCGAAGATAACAATGAAGAAGCAGCTGCAGGCAGCGAGAAGCAGCAGAGGAAAAAGAAGAAGAAGGAAAAAAAAAGAAAAAAAATACAGAAATATATAGCGAAGCGCTTGAGCGATTCGCTGAGTGGCTGCCGCATTTGGTTTGCTTAGCTGGTCGCCCAATTACGTAACCCAAGTCCAACTTGGACTAGACTAACTGTACCATGAGTGTATCTAGCCATGTGTGTGTGTGTGTGTGTGTGTGTGTGTGTGTGGCAACCTGTGCTAGAGCTAGAGAGAAGAAAAAAAGCTTGGAGCACGGACATCCGACGATGTCTGCGTCCAACTTGGACTCGCTGCACATTTTTTACTGAATGAAAAACAAGAAGCAAGAGAAAAAACAGAAACTACAACAACAACAGCAACAACAACAAGAGAGTTGTTTATATCGCTGACAAACACATGCCCTGAGATCGGAAGGTATCACGAATTCCACGCGAGCTATGGCGATCTCATTAGCATAAGCATTTCCATAGAGAGCATATATAAAGAGCTGAGAGTAACTCATTTGGCCTAGTTCTCTCTCACTGTCTCTCCCCCTCTTTCTCACCTCTCTCTCTCTCTCTCTCTCTCTCTCATTCTCACTCTCTCTTTCACTCGCTCATTCTCTTTCTCTACTATTTAGATATATATGCTTCTCTCTATCTCTCTCTCTCTCTCATTCTCTGTGTTTCTTATTCATTGTCTCTGTCCTTCTCTTTTCCTATCTCTCTCTTACTCAAGCACTGCTTCCCTCCCTCTCTCTCGTCTCTTACTTTCGGTGGCGCCTCTCTCACTCTCTTTTTTATATTTCCTAACCTCCTTTATCACTCTCTCTCTGTCTCCCTCTTCCCCTTTTTCCATTTTTTTATCTCTCTTTGTCTCTACCCAAGTTTTTCCCCCTTTACTCTCCATCTCTCCCTCTCTCTCTCTCTCTCTCGCTTTCTCTTTTTCTTTATCTCTCTTCGTCTCTGCTTAAGTTTGTTCCCTTTCTCTCCCTCACTCATCTCCAATTTCACTCTGTTTATCCCTCACATATCTCTTCATTTCTCCTTCTCTAGCTCTACCTCTCTCCCACTCTCCATCTCTCTTACTTTCTATCTCCTTTTTTCTCCCTCTCTGTTTTTCTTGCTCTCTCTCTGTCTCCGCTGCTGTCTCTATCTGTGTCCCTCTTTGTTTCTCTCTCCTTCTCTTTCTCTACTTCATTCTCTCCTTCTCTCACTCTTTCACTTTCTTTTTATCCCTCTCCTTCTCTTCTCTCTGCTTTGCCTTCTCTGCCTCTCTTTTTCTTTCTTTCTCTCTATATCTCTCTCTCTTTCACTTCCTCTCTCTCAGTCTCTCCTACTCTATCTCTTTCGCTCTGAGAGTCTCTCTCATTCGCTTTCTTTATATTTCTGTGTATTCTCTCTCTCTCTCTCTCTATATGTGTCTCTTTCTCTATCTCTATATGGCATATTCTCTCTCTCTGTCTCTCTCTGTTTTTCTCTCCCCTTTTCTTTCCTTATCTTTCTCTTTTCGTCTCTCTTTCGCTCCTTCCTGCCTCGCTCTGTTTTCTTCTTTTAGCTTCCCTCTCCCTCCACTCTCTCTACTCGCACCCATAGAGCATTCCCCAGTCTACTTTACTCTCCATCAATAGTTCCTTCTTATTTTTTTATTGTCCGACACTTGAGTTGTTGCAAGTTGCTGTTGCTGTTGCTGTTGTTGCTCTTGCTGACTGCTGCCTGGCGATGCTGGCTGCAGCGGCAGTCGCTGGACCATTAAAGGTCGCTTATATAATTTATCTGCAGTCGCAGTGGCCGAAACGAGATCTCGCTCCAAAGCTGAGGCTGAAATTGAAGTTTTGCATTTGCTGCTCGGGAGGTTGGAGGCTGCCAATTCGGCCAACTTAAGTTGGCAATTGGCTGGCTTCGGTTTCGGTTTCGGTTTCGGCTTTGGTTTGATCGAAACTATTTAAATGATCCTCTGTAATAGTCGGACAGCAGCAATCCCTCTCCCCTTCCACCCCCTCCCCTTTAACCTCTCCTGCGAGCGTTTATCTTTATCATTTGTGCATATATCCGCATTGCATCAGCGAGGCGAACTGCCAGACAGTCAGCCAAGCAATTCATAAATACCAACAACAACTGTAGCAACAGCAACAGCAACAGCAACAACAACAACAACAACAATTAAACAAACAAACAGCACGAGACGCTTGGTGGGTGGTGCAGTTGGGTAGGTGGAGGGGTTGGGTCTAGTGGAGCTCTAATTTAATTTATGTTGTACACAAATCTCCGTGTTTCCATTACAGGGTATAATGAGGCAGATCATGCGTATATAACTAGTCAAGAGCAGCGGCTATCGGTGAGTCAGTGAGAGTCTCTCAGGCTGTCAGTTAGCTGTCAATCAATTAGTTAGTTAGTTAGTCTACTAGACAATGGGAATCAGTTGATCAATCAATCAAACAATCAGGCGAGGATTATCAGTCAGCCATCAATCACCTAATCAGTCAATCAATCAGACAAGCATTGTTAGAGCTAGTCATCAATCAGTTAATCAAGTAATCTTGTCAGCAACAGATTATCAATCAATCAATCAGTCAGTCATTTAAACAGTCAATCAATTAGTCTATAAATTATTCAATGAGTCAATCAAGTGCTCAGTCGATCAGTTATCTAAACCTCCAATCAATCAGTCCATAAATTATTACACCGGTCAATCAAGAGGTCAATCAATCAGTCAATAAATAAATAATAAATACAATCAAGACGTCAATCAAGAGGTCAATCAATCAGTCACTTAGTCTGCCTATCAATCAGTATATCAATTATTCAGTGAGTCAAACAAGTAGTCAATCAGTCAATCATTTGAACAGTCTCTCAATCAGTCAAGCAATTATTCAATTAGTCAATCGAGTGGTCAATCAATCCGTCAGCTAAACATTGCCAATCACTCAATTACCTATTCAATCAATCAGGCATTCAGTCAACCAATCAAGAAATAAATTAGCCACTCAATCAATCTGTCAGCCAGAGTCAATCACTCAGTCAAACATTGTTAATCAGCCAATAACAGCTCATTAATCAATCAGTCAATCAGACAATAAGTCAGTCAGTCAATCAATCCGTCAATCAGAAAACATATCATCAATCAATAGCTCAATCAGTAAACCAATCAAGCGGTAGACTGGCCATCAATCTGCTTGTCAATCAGCTTCTTTAGTTCATAAATAAATCACTCAATCAATCATTCACTCAATCAGTCAAGGCAGCTGAATCGGCTTCATCTATCAAGCTCCATCGGGCAATCAGCTGCATGTACAGGGTATTTCGGCAGTCAAGCAGCCAGCCTTCTCGTGCAATTTAAACATGTTTCGATTTGTGCATTGTTTCTTCCTCTTGCCCCTCTCCCATTCTCCCGCCTCTCTCTCTCTCTCGCTCCCTCCCTCCCTCGTTCGTTTCGCTCATCGACTACAAATCGCAGTTGCGCAGTTTCCTCCCACCCTCTGCCCCCTCTCCCCCTTCCTTTACATGCTCTCTCTCTCCATCTATCGATGACATGTAATCGTTATTTATGCCATGCTGCCACGCCCCATTGCCTCTGCCGCCGCCCCCCATTTACAGATTTCATTAGATATTGTTGCACATGCCGCTCATTGAGCTAATTGTGGTATCAATTATGGCCCCGCTAAGTGGCTAAGCGAGCGACTCAGCCGCTGTCAACTGACTCTGGAGCTTGCCCAACCCCACGGCATAAGGCAGCCCTCGTTACCGCCCCGCCTCCCCCGCAATCCGCTGCATCTTGCCACGCCTCCCCCTCAGTCGGCGACCTCATTTTCCTTATTAAAGACTTTGGCAAATATTTGTCATCAATAACAACTCAAAGAGTGTTCAGTGTTGCAATGTGGAGATCTCTGTGTGTAGACTTGTGGAGACTTTTTCGAAACTTATCTCAGGCTTATCTGTGGGGGTTGAGCTGGACTAATTAGAGGAGATATTAAAGGAAGCCATTCGTGTAGAGTTGTGTAGAGTTTTACAAATATAATAAAGCCATAGAGTTGTGTAGAGATTTGTGATGTGAGTAGAGTTCCATTTAGCGGTAGTATAATGGCGGAAAAGTGCGTGCCTTAAGTGTCCGTAGAGCTGTGGAGTGCTGTGTAGAGTTGTGTAAAGTTATGTAGGCTTATGTAGAGCTATGTAGAGTTATGTAGAGTTATGTAGAGTTATGTAGAGCAATGTAGAGTTATGCAGAGTTATGTAGACTTATGTAGAGTTATGTAGAGTTATGTAGAGTTATGTAGAGTTATGTAGAGTTATGTAGAGTTATGTAGAGTTATGTAGAGTTATGTAGAGTTATGTAGAGTTATGTAGAGTTATGTAGAGTTATGTAGAGTTATGTAGAGTTATGTAGAGTTATGCAGAGTTATGTAGAGTTATGTAGAGTTATGTAGAGTTATGTAGAGTTATGTAGAGTTATGTAGAGTTATGTAGAGTTATGTAGAGTTATGTAGAGTTATGTCGAAGCTTCGCCCATGCACTCCATCGAATTGATTTGCTGTGCAGCACCCGAAGCAGCGACAACTTCTCTTTCCGATCTGCGCACAGCTCCGACTGTGTAGAGTTTTATTTCACTGCTTTGCGGCACAACGAGCTGCGCTGCACTTATTAAATTTCTGCATATATGTATGCAAAGAGACCCCCCCAAGAGCTGTTGCAGTTGTTGTTGATTTTTAATGATTCGCTAACGTGGGAAATTTGCGCAGCCTGAAACATTTTCTTTTGCATTAGCATTTTGCCATTGTTGCAGCTGTTTGTTGTTGTTATTGTTTATTGTTGCTTGTAGCAGCAGCTTGTTATTTCTAATTTTTACACTCCGAGTTTTTCTACTTTTTTTCTATTTTTTTCTTTTTTTCCATTTTTCTATAATTTTTCCACAATATTAGACGTTAGCCGCCGCTGGCGCCTTTGTGCCACGTTAATCACATAATTAAATCAAACTTTCTATGATTTCCGCAACAAGCGCGATAAGGGTGGAGGGTGGAGGAGCTAGGGGCGGGGCAAGTAAGTGTTAGAGACAGGAATCCAAAAATTATGCACAGCGAAAGGGATCAATTCACATGGCAATCATAGAGAGAGAGAGAGAGAGAGAAGGAGAGAGGGAGTGAGCAAGCATTTGCCTTCCGCCTGTGCTCTACTTTAGAGTGCTCGACTAGCTAATACCCTGTACTGCGCATGAATCACACTGCCTGCGCTCAATGCCAGTCTCATCGAATCTTTAATGACGAATCATCATCAGCTCTACGACTGTACGGCCCGGGGCTGTCGATGCGATCACTCACAATTAACATATCGTAATTGCGATCCAAAGCGATCAGGCAGTGAGTAAGCATATATCTAAATATATATATATAGATACAGATACAGATATATAGATAGGTAGATGGAGGCCAGCGTATGAAGTGTGCCTGAACAAACCGTCTTAGAGAGGTCGGCAGCAAATTTATATTATGGATTCCTGTATATATGTATATATACTATATAGGAATATATATATATACTATATATGTATATACAGAATGCCTTAATGGCATCTGGAGTATCTTAAGATACATTTTTGCCTTTTATTTCATAGTATCTTAGATTACTGCTTTGATTCTTTGACTTATCCAGCATAGCTCAGTCCAGTTAAGTTCTGTCTATGTGAGATCTAAACTAAGCTAGACAGGGAAGTGATCCATAGACTCCATGAGAGCGTTGCCTTTAGATTTTTTAAAATTTTTCTTTTTCCTACTGTCTCTCTCTCTCTCTCTCTTTATCTCGTTCATCTCCTCTCTCTCTCTTTATTTCGTTCATCACCTCTCTCTCTCTCTCTCACACTTTCTCCTATTCTCTCTTTTTTCCTGTTTCCTACTCTCTCTCCTCTCTCTTTTTCTCTTTCTACTACTCTCTCACATTCTCTTTCTCCTACTCTTTCTCTCTCTCCTATTTCCACCCTTCTCCTACTCCCTCTCTCTCTCTCTCTCTCTCTCTCTCTCTCTCTCTTTCCCTTTGTCCTATCTCTCCTTCTGTTTCTCCTATCTCTCTTTCTCTTTCCACTGCTCCCACTCTCTCTCTCTCTCTCTCTCTCTTTCTCTTTCCACTGCTCCCACTCTCTCTCTCTCTCTCTCTCTCTCTCTCTCTCTCTCTCTCTCTCTCTCTCTCTCTCTCTCTCTCTCTTTAACTCAATCGCATCCTTATCCTTTATCTCATTCCTAGAGAGTTAATACCTTCAACTTAAGACTTATCCTGGTATTTACTGCTCCCACTCTCTCTCTCTCTCTTTCTCTCTTCTTCCCCTCTTATCATATTCTTTCATTCTACATTCTCTTTGCATTCTTCTCCTATCCGTTACACCTCTACTATACTAAGTCAATCTTAGCTCTAAATCTAAGCGTGTATTGACATTCTCTTTCTGTTTCTCTCTCTCTCTCTTTCCCTCTCTCTTCCTTATTTTCTTTCTCTCACTTTCTCGGATCATCCTCTCTTATTCCATGCTAAGTTCTTCACTTCCCCAAACCTCTTAAGACCTTAGATCTTTCGCTCTGTCCAAGCAATTCTCATTACACTCTCCCTCTCTCCCTTTCTTCCTTTCTCCCTCTCACTCATACAATTCTCTTATATATGTATAGTCGTTTTCTCGCACTCACCTTCTTTGGTTATAGCTTCTGTATCGTTAGCAGTTGCCTCGTTGCTCTCGTCATCGTCTTTGGGCTCGAATTCGACCTGCGAAGTATCAACGTCGTAGAAATTAACGCGGGTCACGTGACGCACATAGTCGTCGCTGGTGGTGGTGCGATTGCGCTGCCGCCCACCATTGCCGGTGGTGCGACCACTGGGCTCTCTCCTCTCTCTCCTCCTATGATGCGATCTATTCTGATTGTTAGTAAAGTAGCTGGCAGGTGTCTGTAGCTGCTGGGCCTGTGGCAGTGGCTGGCTGTAGATGCGCACCACCAGTGGTGCTGGCGAGTGGTGCTGGTGGGCATAGAGATAACTGCGCGGCGGCTTTGGCACCACATTCGCAGCAGCGGCAGCAGCAGCAGCGGGCAGTGTGAAGGACGAAGGCGAAGGCGAAGGCGATGGCTGTTGGCTATGACTATGACTAGGCCAGTGGTGCAACTGGGTGGTGCGATAGACGCTCGCTGGTATGGCCGTAATGCCAGTGGATGCGGTCGAGGATTGATTGCCATTGCTGTTGCTGCTGCTGCTACTACGGCTGCCGCTGCTGCAGCTCGAGCTGAGCGCTGGCTGGGCGTGAGTGGTGCTGGTGTTGGTGCTGGTGCTGGTGCTGGTGGTGTTGGTGTTGGTGGTGCTGATGCTGATGCTGCTGCTGCTGCTGTGGCTGCATGTGCATGGCGCTAGTAGAAGGATCACCACCATTCGTTCATCTGGGAGCGCTCAAAGTGTCCAATTGACTACATTGATGCTGGCCGCGAGCACCAACAACTGCCACGCCTCCCACTGCTGCTGCTGCTGCTGCCGCCGCCGCCGCCGACGCTGCCACCGACGGTTGCCGCTGCAACTGTTGCCTAATTAATGTTGCCGCACTTTCGCTGCAACCAATTTGAATTTCTTGTGCCGCACAAAACATTTCAGCGACACGCGATCCACGATCCCCCCGCGCCCGTTCCGCGTTCCACGTTCCGCGTTCCACGTGCCACGTTCCACGATCTCCGCTCGAATCTCTATTTGTCTTTGATTGTTTCTTGCCTCTTTGATTATTATTATTTTTTTCTCTCTCTCGCTCTCTCTCTCTCTCTCTCTCTCTCTCTCTCTCTCTCTCTCTCTGTCTCTTGTGTATAAATTATATTTTGAGCTGCAAGTGAAATTTTGGACTTTTTGTTGACGGCGATTTTCGACGATTGCCCCGACTGGCAGATACCCTGTAGCACGACTAGGAGCTAGCCCATGCCACAATGTCTGTCGATGTTGAGTTAGCTAGCAGAGTTATTGATAAACTATCAAAGAAAACTATCGAGCCAGCTAAATAGCAAAGTGATCGATAAATGTCCGATTACAAATATCGATAAGCTATCGACACAAATAAAAGAGCAAGATAAAGATATGACTATGTGAGAAGGGATTGAAGTTAGCCTGTGTGACAATAGCTATCGATGTTCAGCTAACTAGCAGAGTTATCGATAAGCCATCGAGTACTAAAAACAAATGAAAGGATTGCCTCGACTGGCAGATACCCTGTAATCGAGCAGCTATTGAAGTGGCAAGGCTAGGTGATAGGCTTTGCAGCTATAACTAATGGTGTAGAGATATTTAGCAAAGTTATCGATAAATTATCGATTACAAATGTCGATTTACGCTATCGACGCTAAACAACTCTTGAAATAGCAAGATACGGAGAGAGCTATTGATGTGGCAGGGCTTGAAGTTGACCTAGCTATCGATGTTGAGCAGAGTTATCGACAAACTATAGACTAGAACTATCGATTTAAACTATCAATGCCTAAAAACAAATGAAATAGCAAGACAAAGAGATCATCTAGACGACTAAGAAGATATATATACAGATGTCATCAAATATACCCTATATAAAACAGCACTCAAACATGCCCTACTAGTAGTTACCCCTTGATTTAATAGCTACCAACGTCACTCAATCAAAATATGATTTTCACAAGTCTATTAGATGGGCTGGCCAAGTGGGCGTGGCAATTTGAAGTATGCCAAGCGTAAAGGCTTAGAACAAAACGGGTCTTCCCGTTGCAAGACACACACAAGCACACACGGCTCATAAAGTTAAGAGCCCATAAAGCGAGACAGTCGCTGGCGCAGGGGAGGCGAGCGGGGCGGGCTGGGCTTGTTGGCCTGATATTTGGTCAGTTGGTCTATTGCACAACAGCGGGCCAGAGCCGCAAAAGGTTGCTCGAGTTCGCTGCCGAAAGGGCAACAGTTCAAGGCGGTGAAATGGAAAGCAGCCCAGAAAGAAATCCACTTAAAAAAGTACCAAAAAAAAAGCCAAAAAAAAAACAATAAAAAAGAGTCAAAATAAAAAAGTCAAATGCGGGCAAAGGTCACGCCCACAGGCGACGACGACGACGACAAAACCAAAATACGAAATAAGACACTAAAAAAAAGCTAAAAAAAAAAGATTCACAACCAAATGTTGGCAGCCCTTTGTCCGGCGCTGATTAAAACGAACGACCCCACACGAAATGTGGGGCGGGGGCCAATTGTCAGTTCAGTTCATTAAGCCCCTTCACCCAGTGCATAAGCCAACCACACGCCGGCCCCTTGCCCGTTTCTAAATACGTGACCAGCGGTGTAGTCGGAGCATGCATAATGCAGATAATGCTCGCAACGAACGGCTTCCTCATCCAGATATACATATATTTCACACAAAATAGTTGAGATAAAAAGAAAAGTATTTGCATGGGCAATGCACGACTTGGATATACCATATATTCAATTTAAAATATTAAAATTGAAATAAAATTCAAATTAGGAGTTATTCTAGTACCCGAATAAAAACGTTTGTCATTTAAATCATAAAAATCGGTTGGAATTTACCTGAGTTATTAATATTTGAAAAAGGAAATACTAGAAAACTGTTCACCAAAGGGTTAAGCCATGGCCAAGTCTACAAAGCTGTGCTGCAAAGTCCAACTCAACCTCCCAGTTTGCTGCTGCTGCTGCTGAGCGCAAGTCTCCACTTGCCTGCTCCACAAAGTGGACCAACGAAATTGTCAACTTTGAATTATCACAATGAGAATTGCGACAGGCAATCAAATTGCATAAGAGTTTTTAATTAAAAAATATAATAAGAAGAAAATAATATAAAGCAAAATATATATGAAATATACATATATATAATATACATATATAATGGTTTGCCACTTAGACAATGACCCGCTCCGCAAACTTATTACTTAATTATCTGTCGCCTGTTTTGCATACGCTCTGAGCACAACTCTACAATTGCATAACTCACACTATTTGCCTACAAAATTGTCAATATCATTCTTGCAGTAATGAAAATACATTTTTCGCTTTTGCTTTAATTCAGGACTAAAATTTAATTTTAAATACCCACTTTTAGTAAAATAAAAACAATGTATAACAATATATAATTTGTTCAGAGTAATATAAAGCTGTGCCGCCCTGACCAGCGCCACAAAGCTGTTCTCAAACTATTTGTCGCCTGTTTTGCATTGCGCTCTCTCACACTCTCAGCACCTGCTATTGCTGCTGGTGCAGTCTACGCTTGCAAGTCTCCACGCGCTCTCTCAGCATTGGCGATTCGCCATTGTTGTTGTTGTTGTTTTGTTTGGTTTTTTCTTTTAATTTTAATTTCAATTTATTTATTGTTGCTTTTGGCGTGCGAAACGATTCTTGAATCGATAAATACGCTTTTAACAATCAATTTGTGAGCTTTTGCCATTTGTAGTTGTTCTGATTGTTGTTGTTGTTGTTGTCGTTGTTGTATTGTGGCCTTTTGTATTGATATTCGTTTTGATTTGGACTGCGAAGCGCGCGCGCTCGCGCCTGGAAGCCACGTTGGAATCACTGGAATATTGATCATCAATATGCGCATGACGTCAGACCGACACAACAACAACAACAACGACGACGACGACGATGACAACAACAACAATTAAATTGTGCTTGCAATTTGGCCATTTTTGTAATTACTTCCGCCGGCAGCGATAGGACAAATTGGGAAACCTTTGGCATATACCCTGTACGGCAAGCCAGTGGGGTATATTGGCTTTTGAG
The DNA here is from genome assembly GCA_035047545.1 of Drosophila paranaensis. Lineage (NCBI taxonomy): Eukaryota > Metazoa > Arthropoda > Insecta > Diptera > Drosophilidae > Drosophila > Drosophila paranaensis. Next base: position 74,932 of record JAWNPL010000146.1, read on the forward strand.
CAAATATTGACAATTTTGTAAATATGAAAGTTATGAAGCTTTAAAGCTATGTAGCAATAAAGTTGGCGAGTAAGAAAACTGATAGACATAGAAAAGTTATAGAGCTTGAATACCCTGTAAATCAAGTAGGCGCATGAATCATATTGATTATGTTACAAAGCGAATTCAATTACAATCTAAATTTTATTTATAGCCTGCTAAATACTCTTGACTTAACAGAGTATTGCGCGGTCGGTCATAGCCTGTTAAGTTCTAAGTGCTGCGGCATTGGCTTTTGGCTCTGCTTTTGATTGATTTTTACGGTTTGTGGCGCTGCTTATGGGACAGCAAATGTTGCTAATATATGTATGTATGTGCACACACATACATACACATACATGTACATATATATGTACATATGTATACTCACATGAGTCAGCAGCTGCCACGCCCTAAGCTCCAAGCCAAATGACAATTGCCCGAAAAAAGAATTGAAAAGTCAAATTCGATCGCAAATGCCTTTTACTTGACCCAAAACCCAACAGCAGCAACAACAACAACAATAGCTGCAACAGTTGCAACTTGTAACTGCAACAAGGCGACGCCTTAGCCATGCAAAGATTTTCGTTACTTTTTTGGAGAGTTGGGAGGGGGGATGCGAGCCTACGAGTCACGCACTGGTCAACAAATATGCCCACACACATACACACATACACATGCACATGTGAGCTGTGCCACGCCCACTTTGCCAGCTAATTTGCGCCATACAAAGACATTGAATTGTTGTCAGCGCACAAAACAAAACAAAACAAAACAAAGCAAAAGGCAAAGAAAAAAACACTTCAATATTTCAAGACGCACAGACAGAATCCCAAATAACAGTAAAGCATTGTTGCTGCAACAACAACAACCGCAAATTGTCCAAAACGCTTCACAGGCAGCAGATGACGACGCGCAGCTACCCTGTAAACAGCAGCGGTGCACCGAGAGCAGACTAAACTATATGCATAAATAATAATATTATTAATATGTATATAAATATGTTTACATATATAACTATATAATACACACATCAAACTTTCCTACCATATATATATACATACATCTATTCTCTCACATGCATGCATCAGCATAGCCCATTTGCAGTCAATGCACGCGGTATGCTGAGCTCAAATAGCAACGGCTTGTGGGTGCACACAGCTCTGCTCTCCCTTGCTCTAATGTTAAGTCTCCTTAGCTGACACCCCGCGCTGCCTCTCGCTCACTCTCCTGCTGCCCATTTTGTGAACGAATAATGCGCGTGATATTGTATATGTATGTGTGCATGTGTATGCATGTCTATGCCTGCATGCATGCATGTGTGTGTGTCTGTTTGCGCTTTAATGGTGGGAAAATATTTTTGCTGTGATTTGTTGGTGTTGCTTTTGGGTATTTTTGGTTTTTGTGTGTCGATTTCGGTTTTTGGTTTTGGCGGCGACGGTGCCGCAGGATCTTTTCGAGGTTTGGGCACACGTTACATATACGCAATGCAGCGCTTATGCAACACGTGGAAACAAGGCCCAAGCAAAAGTAGTGCAAAGAAGAGAAAGAAAAAAAACACAGAGAGATAGAAAGGCAACTGGCAAAAAAATAGGCAAACAAACAAACAGACAACAACAAATGTCACGACAGCACAAACAACTAGAAAAACGCTGCACTTAACGACAGCCAACAACAACAACAACAACTGCAACAACACAAGCAACGTCGGCGGTTTTAATGATTAATTTTTTGCACGTACTTTGCCATGTAAAGCGCGCCACTTAAAGCTGGAACAGCGGAGAGTGGAGGCAGAGAGAGCGAGCGAGCAAGCAAGTGAGTGTGTGTGTGTAGAGAACGTCATGTTTGGAGAGTGCCGCATGTCTGTGTGCCTATGCGTGTGTGGCTGTGTATGCTTGTGTGTGCATAGTTGCCATTTGATCAAATTAATTAGTATCAAAAGATAAAAAAAAAATTATATAAAAAAATGTTTGCAATGAATTTAGCCAAGTTTTAATTTGAAAATATTTTACAAAAGAAAATTTAAAAAATGAGGATATCAATTTTTCAAGATATTTATAAAAATACCATACAAAATATTTTTTAATTAGATATAAAATAAATGAGAAACCATAGTAGCAATAAAAAATAAAGATAAGTATAGAAACAAAATCTAAAAATTAATATTTCCATTGACAATTTTGAAGCGCATTAAAATTTAACGGAACAAAACAACGAGAAATAGCCCAAACACAAAAAAAGACCAAGTGCAGCTGAGGGGAACTAAAAAATAACAATTCTAATGTTTTTGGTAGCACGATTTGCATGTGTGTGAGCGAGAAAGGACCAATTGGCTGAGAGGAAATAAAAAGTACCTCCTCTAGTGCATTTGCACTCAAGTGGCAGTCGCACTTGTGTGTGCGAGCGAGCGCAATAGCAAATATCCCAAAGAAAGGACCAATTGGCTTAAGGGAAATATAAAGTACTTATTCAGGCACATTCACCACGCAAGTGTCTAAGGGAAATAAAAAGTACTTATTCTTGCACATTGGCAGGCAAGTGCCTGTTGCGTGTGCGTGTGTGAGCGAGAGCACAAACAGAAGGACCAAGCGGGTTAAGGGAAATAAAAAGTACGAATCTCCCACATAAGCAACAAGTGATTTTGCATGCGTGTGTGTGTCTGTGTTTGCAAAAGGGCACAAAATGTCTACACTGCAACGTTGGGCTGGCATATCTGGCCAGACTTTGGCGCACAAAACAGCAAAAAACTGTCACAACTGTATTTGTGTCTGTATGTATGTATGTATGTATTTAGTTCTTTCGATATTTAACCAACTTTTTACTGCACGCAAGCGCATGCAAAATGCACAAAACACGATTCACAAGAAAACAAAAAGTAAATAAACCGAAAAAAAAGGACAAAATTGAATGTGCGCGCGCGGCGTGTTCGGTACGAGGGCGCGTCGACGACTGCGGCGCTGCACGAGCTGCACCGTTAGTTTGTTACACCTGAACTAAGCTGCGAGCCGAGGCGCGCACGTTGAGTCACATTGAGCGCGCGCGCGCGCACGTTGAGCCAAGTGCGCGCCCGCTCTCCCACCCTTCATTGTTAAGCCAAAGCTCTACACACACAGAGAGAGAGAGAGAGAGAGGGAGATCACTCTCTGTGGATTTGTTATTGTTTTCGTTTTGTCTCTTTAGTTTCACTTACCAGTTCGTTCTGCTCCTCCTTGGCGCCAGCTTTTGTTTTGCTCGTCTTGCTCAGTGCCATGCCGCCGCCTCCAGCGCCCAGAGTTGGAGAGTTGGAGAGTTTTGTGCCTGTACAGTGAAAGCTCTCAGTCTCGCTCTCTCTCTCTCTCTCTCTCTCTCTCGCTGGCGTTCTAAGTCTCCTTTTAGCACCGAAAGTTGTATTCACATATTTTTTAGCACCTATTTTTTTTAACAAAAAAACTAAAAAAAAATTGGATTTATTAATTTTTTTTAACATTTAAATAAATTCTTTTTTTTTTTTATTTTTGTTAATAAAAAAATATACAACATATTTTGATATTAGTTAAGTTTTTGTAGACTTTTTTGTATTACTTTCTAAATTATTTATTTTTATATTTTAATAATCAATTTATGTATTTTAAATAAAAAATAAATAAAAAATTTTTGACTATTAATTTTCTTTATTTTTTATTTTATTTCATTTCATTTTCTTTATTATTCAAATTTTTTATTTTATTTATATTTTTTATTTTATAAATTATTTTTTTACTACAATTTTTTCCCTTCTTTATTATATAAACATTTTATTTTTTGTTTTATTTATTTTTTTCCTATATAAATTATTTATTTTTTATTTTATTTTTTTTTTATTATATAATTTTTTTCATTACATAAAATATTTATTTTTTATTTCACATTATTTTTTTTATTAAATATAAATTATATATTTTTATTATATTTTTTTTTATTATATTAATTATTATTTTTTTTATTTTATAAATTATTTATTTTTATATTCTCCTTTTCGAGTTGCTTCGCACTTAATATTTGCCTCAAGCTTTAATTATTTTCTCAATTAGTTCGCTCTAGCGGTCGTTCACTGTACGCTTGCATTTGAGTGCATTTTTTCGCTCACAAATTTCCCCTGCCTACTTTCAGGCGGCGCATGCTCAAAGCTTTTTGGTTGCTGTCTTCGCTAAGGCAACGCATGCGCCTAATAACTCTAGCTATGGTGCTTATGTAACGATCCTGCTGCGCAGCCTCAAAAGCTGCCAAAAAGCTCTCGGCTATCTAGGTAAATCCCCCAAAAATGGCATTCACATTCTTGGCGCTGTGTAATTGCTGCGCTGCTTTTGTTTTGGCGCCCACTCGCAAATATTCAAAAAAAAACAACGAACAAAAAAAATAAGCGAAAAAAATAAAACGCTTTTGGTCAAAATGAGTTGTACGTATTTGGCTCAAACAGCAACAACAACAAATTGCCCGCCCACCACGCATAGTTGAGCTAAAAAAAACACACACTTTTGGAGGATTTTTACGACAGCGAAATTTCCCAAGGCGATGTTTTAAGACACATTTACATATGGCACTGCCAGTGTGTGTGAGTGAGAGAGTCTGAGAGTCTCCAAGTGTGTGTGTGTGTGTGTGTGTGTGTGTGTGTGCACAAATATAACAGATATTTATTTATTGACAGCCGCTGGAAATGACGAAATGAACGAGTTATTTGCGCGACTTAGTTTGAAACGTCCCACACACACACAGTGTGTGTGTGTGTGTGTGTGTGTGTGTGATTAGAAGAATATATGTATATATGTACATACATATGTATATACATTAGCATATGCATATGGAAATTGACGGACAGTTGACTGACTGACATGTGTGCATACATATAGACATACATACATACATACATATGCATATAAGCACATACATACATGTGCATATAAGCATATACATACATACATACATACATATGTAAACATATATAAACATACATACATGTACACATACACAAATGCATTTAAGTATATACATGCATATATACATACATAAGTGCAGCCATACATACATACGTACATACATATGTAATACGTATATATTGTACACACATACATACATACGCATGCATAATGCGAACATGTCAGTGCATGCCATATATAACAGACCCACATACACACATACATACATACATATGTATGTATGTAACTGCCTGAGCACTTCCAGCTGCATTCCCGGCTGCGCTCCCTATGTAAATAGCCGCAGCTGCAGCCCAAGCAAGGTCAAGCTGCACGCAAAATATGTACTTACATACATACATATGCACATATGTACATAGTTATGTACATACAAATTGCAATCTATTAACCAGCAGCTGAAACTCTCCATTATAATTTTGTCTCAACTATTTTTTTTTTCCTCCTCTCTTTTGTCGAGCGTCGAAAACAGATGTTGCTTAAATCGCAAATAATTCGGTTGAGCGCGCACATAACTGTCGCATTCCACGCGCCGTTGCGCCGCAGCTGCAGCAAATATTCCAATGGGGCATGGCGGCGCGCGACCTAACGCCGCCCAGGCCCTCCAGCAGCCAGCAGCCAGGGCGTTAGGGATGAGGCAGCCCAAAAGCGTGCGATTAATTTGCAAGCTATCGATCGCCAATGTGCGATATACAAATGCACTAGCACACACACAGACAGACACTCACAGGCACACGCACATGTGTGTAAGGCTATATTAGCAGGGCGTGTTTTGTTGTTGTTGTTGTTGTTGTGGCTTGTTTTGTTTTTGCCGCGCGCAACCACAAAACAAAAACAAACATTGCAACTGTGCACACACACACGCATACATGTATATAAATATCGATACACTAATACACACGTACGTTTTGGAGGAGGCGCGCAAAACGTTTTTGTTTTTGTTTTTGCTTTTCGTTTTCTGATTTTTTTTTTTTGTACTTTTTTTTGCGAGTTGCGCGTTGCTCCGAGCCAAGCTAAATGGTTTGTTGTCGTCCGTCCGTGCCAGATTCACAACTGATCTACCTGCTGCTCGCTGGCTGCTAGCTGCTAGCTGCGAGCTGTTAGCTGTTAGCTGCTGCCATTGTTGTTGTTGTTGTTGTTGTTGTCAGCCAAATTGGTATTGGCGATCGAGCTCGCGCGCACGCTTGCGCCTGCGCCCGCGCCCCGCCCGCAAATCACATTCACAACTAGCTTACCTTTTGCGGTCCATCTGCTCAGCGCCGCCATTCATTTCATTGGCAGAGCGAGAGAGCGAGCGCGAGAGCGAGCGAGTTGTCATGTAATGTCCAACACTGGCCAGGCTGTTGTTGTTGTTGTTGCTGCGCCTCATCAGGTTTTCGTTTCTTATGGCGCAAGAAAGAGAGCGAAAGCATTCTGCTGCGGCTGCGACAATTTCGAAGCTGGGCTGAAGGTTAGCCGCTTGGAATGTTGGCCCGGCGTTGGCGTTGGCGTAAGCGTTGGCGTGCCAATACAGAGTGGAGACTTTGGAGAGCAACGAAGCGAGCGCAAAGAGAGAGAGAGAGAGAGAGAGACTTGCACACACACACACACACATGCACAGCTGTGGGCTGTCTCATTGGCAATTCGTAGAATCGAATATTCGAAATACTCTTCCGGTTGGCCAAAGACAATTGGAACGTGCAGCGACTAGGCAAGCGTTGCCATATCACTAATATATTTGCTTACAGTGGGCATTAAGGCTACAGCTTAAATCAAATAAAAAAAATCAATTTTTGTTTTTTTTTTTTTCAAATACTTTAGCAAAACTTTTACTCTAGATCTAAATATATATATAATCTTTCAAAATAATATTGTTCATATATATATTTTCACTTGTTTCCTCAAGTTCTGCACAGTTTATGCTCAAATGTCATTTTTATTTTCAAAATTTAACGAAATTTTTCATATTTAATTTCTATTTGTTGCTTTTTCTTTTGTTTTTCTTACTTATCTTTGCGGTTTTTGAACTACGGAGTTAATTGAATTGAAAGTTTGCATTTTTGGTTTTCATTTTAATTTTGTTTTTGTTTTTCTTTTTTTAAGATATTTTTTATGGTATTATCTTTCGAAGGGCACATAATTTTAATTTTAATTTTAATATTAATTTTAGCTCATTTCCTTTTGGTTTTCCTTTTTTTTGTTTTAAGTACATAATTTTAAAAAAAAATTGCTTTTCCAATTTGAAAAATCAAATTAAAAATTTATGGAAAAATCGTGAGAAATTTGCGAACTTAAATTATATATTGCAAAATTGATTTGACAATCTATGGGTATATATACTTTATATATATGTATATATATATATATATATATATATATATATATATAAATACATATATATATATACTTTAAGGATTTTGTTTTTCTGTTTTAGTTTATTGTTGCTTAAGCTAAGGACAATTTTTGTAGTTCTTTTTTCTTCTTCTTCTTCTATTTATTGTTTAGTTGCAACGCGCGAATGTTGGAAGAGAAAATTGTAATTATTTAATATTTAAAAAAATAATTAAAAAACTGTAAAACTTAAAAAATATTGCAATTATTATTTGCTTTCATTTTTCAATTTTTTTTTTATAATTTTGCAATTAAAAGAAAACTATTTTAATGTAATTTTAAATATTTGAAAAGTTTAAATATTTAAAAAAAAAATTGTGAAATTACAACTAAATTGAAATTTAAAAGAAAAAAAATTAAAATAAAAAATAGTTGAATCTGTTTTAATTTTACATTTTTTTTTAGTTTTGCAGTTTTTAATATTAAAAAAAATGAATATTACAAAAACAAGTGTGAAATTAAAAAAAAATAATTGGAATCATTAAAAAGAAAAAAGATTGAAAATAAAAAATAGTTGAATCTGTTTTAATTTTAAAATTTTTGAAAAATCTTTTTATAATTTGAATCATTAAAAAAAAATACCAAAATTTAAAAAATTGCAATATTTAAAAAAAGATTGAATTTGTTTTAATTTTTTCCATATTTTGTTTAAATTATACAATAAAAAAAATAAATGTAAAAAATTGAATTTTTGCATATTTTTACAATTTCTATATATTTAAAAAAAATTTGCGAGCTTTAAAAAGAATTTAAATATTTAAAGAACAAATTGGGAAATTACAAATTTACAATATTTAAAAATCAATTGAAAAACAAAATTGCAAAATGAAATATTTAAGAAAACAAAAAAATTTGCAATATGGAAAATAAAAAGGAAATTTGTTAACTGTGCTAAAACTAATTTAAAACGAAAGCACTAAAAATAATGTGAGCTAATATATGTGTGTGTGTGAGTGTAGCAAATAGTTGTGCATGTGTGCTAAACGAGCTGATTTGTAAGTGTAAATTTCATGTGAATGCTCTCTCTCTCTCTCTCTGTCTCTTTCGCTCATTCCATGTGTGTGTGTGAGAAGTTTGTTAAACTAATTTACATAGATATTATAAATTATGCTAAAACTAGCGTTGATTTATATATATATATATATATATATATATATATATATATATATATATATATATATATATATATATATATATATATATATATATATATATATATATATATATATATTTGTTCAATTTTGTTGCTACAAACTAAAAATCAGCTCTGAACAGATTTCCGTTTTTGCTTTATATATTATATTTATGTTTCCTCTTCTTCTGTTCTTTATATATATATATATTATATTTATGTTTTTTTTTGTGTGTGTTTTTTTATGTAACTGGATGCACTTTTCTTTGGAGTTGGTTTTGTTGTTGTTGTTTCCGTTTCAGCTTTAAGGATTTGCCAAGTTTCTGCATATTTTGTGTTTAAGTTATCTTCAGTTGGTTTTGCGTTTGTAGCTAGAGTTCACTGTAGACGTATGCCTGCTGCTGGCTTTACAGTTCGATATACATATATAGTCTATATACACATACATATAGTCGGCAGTCGCTGGCCCGCTCGACTATATACACACATATACAACTATATACACACATATATACTTGTTACTGCTCGTGTATACATACATACATACATACATATATATATAGAGATATATATATATACATATGCATATATATATATATGGTTTATGCCTCTCATAATCTCTTGAGCATACGCTTCTTCTCCTTGAGCAGCTTCTCCTTCTTCTTGTCCTGCAGCTTCTTGTCCAGACCCGCGTGCTTCTTGTTCGATGGACCATCATCCTCTTTGGCATCGCTAACGCCGCACTTCACGGGCTAAAAGCAAGACGTGAATACGTTAATATCGAACATATAAATTATATATAGGTGAGTGGAGGTGGGAAGTCATTAGGTCTACGCTGCGGCACCTGTGCGTGTATTTCCGTCATCATTCGCGCTCGCTGGGAGTAGTCGTCGTAGCGCTCGAGCAGCATTTTGCCAGCCTCCTCGTTGAGCGCCGACTCGGGATTGGGCACGATGAGGAGACACTTGATGGTTAGCAGTATGTGCTTGATGCCCAGATCTGGCTTCCAGTCCTTCTTCAGGGTGTTCACACAGATCTCACCGTTGGCCGCCACATTTGGATGGAAAATCTTGGTTAGGAAATATGCCTTTGGCGGTGTCTGTGGAAAATCTTTGCTCAGCGTCAGCTTGACGCGAAAGATGCCCACGGCATACGGTGTGCCAGCTGGGCCGTCGATCAGGGCCTGTATATCGGTGACGTCGCTCTCGTTGATTAAGACTTTGATGCCCTCGGGTGGTGTGGTTTCCATGTCCTGCAGCTCCTTCATCACCTGCCGTATGGTCTGCGGCGACAGATTCTCCACATTCGAATATTGCTAAAAACGCGAAGGAAAAGAACGAGAACAACAACATGAATATATAAATAAATATTGATATGTCATTTGTTTACATTACCGAACTCATTTCTGCGTCTGCTTGCCTCCGTGCGTGTGCGTATGTGCGGGTGTATATATATGTGTGTGTGTCTGAGTTTCTGTGTATGTGTATGTGTGTGTGTGCGTCTCAAGGTTTGCTTAATAATCCGCTGCCTTCCTCCAAACTGTCCTGGCTGAATGCGCTGCTTAAGCTAGCTATTCTAACTGTATTTTCTTCACTGGCGTCTCGTGAGTGGAGAGAAAACGTTTTTGGCTCTGTTTTCGTTTTCGTTTTAGTTTTCGTTTTCGCTGCTCTTTTTCCAATTTGCGGCCGTTTAATTGCTGTTCGTTGTTGTTTGTAATCGATTTGTTTTCCTATTTCGCTATTGGCTTTTCGAAACATTTAAAAAACACAACAAAAAGAAATAAATGAAGCGCACACACAATTTCTACTCAATTGCACACTTCTACACGCTCAACAACAAAACACACACACACACAGGAACAGCCTCCATTTACAGAAACCCTCGTCGTATGGTATGCGCTACACTGTCGGCTATTTAGATTCGACCTCGATCATGTGTACTGGCTTTATTTGGTCCACACGAATAATTATATTAATTTTGTTTTCTTACGACACTTTCAGTTTGTTTGTTTAGCAAACAAACAAGCTCACTTGATTATGAAATGTTGTATCTTATTGTTGTTGAATATGATCTTTGCTTATTATGCAGCGTATGCAAATGTGCTCACGGTCTGTACCATTAAACAGCTATCTATACTCCTTTCATGCGCATGCACTATTGTTGTCTCACTCGTATTTATCGAATCGGACAGTCCCGCAGTAAAATCCTAGTGTTTACCATGGATTAATTGCAACGAAATAAATCGAATTTATAACCAAATATATGGCTTTCAACATGTGCACTGATTAAACTTGAAATTTCGAATGTTTTTATTTATATTTAATTTAATGCAATTGTGCAATTTGTGCAGCCATATGCAAATAAATACTAGGGGCGGTGGTTTTTTAGTATTTATCCAAATGTCATAGTTATCGATAACTTAGACGTTGCGTACAAATTCAAAACGTTGTCTTCTATTTACATTGCTTAAACGTAAATTGATGAAACAGATAAATAAGCTTTTATATTTTTATGTTTGCTGATTACCATTAAAGCTATTATGGTGGTTAAATTAAGCGCCATTAAATGAGGTATTTAAAAATATATCGATAACATGCATGCAACAACTGTGCTGGTGATCGCTGCAAGAAATAATCGCGATGTCTCGATGTTTTTTTTTTTACACAAACGCCAACGCATAATTTAGTTTTAGTTTAGAATTTTTTCGAATTATAATTTATTATACAATTTGTTTTTAACTCAACTGGGCAGCAACACGTCTGGCTGTTCGCCGCGACGGCAACTTGAATGAACACGCACCGCAGCACTCGTGCGTTGGTGTTGTTGCTGTGAAAATTGTGTGTGTGCAATTGGAAGTGGGCAAAAAAAAAAGAAAAAGAAAATAAATATAAAAAGCAAATATGTCGAAGAATAAAATAAACACAACTGCAGCGACGGGAGCTAGCGCCGAAACGAATCTAATTGAAGTGAAATCAAAGGTGAGCAGTCAACACACCTGCATAAAGATACAAATATCAATTTTTTACTGGGATTAATTTGTTTGGATCATTATGTGAGAGAGATAGTGGAAGCGACGGCTGCGGCACTGCTGATTCATGCGTGCTTGAGCTGACGGCCGAAACGAGTTGTTGTTGCCTGTTTGTGCGTGCAGCAACAGTTGGGCGGCATTGCCAGCTGATGTATGTATGCATGTATGTATGTGATGTTTCGTCAAGTTCATCAAGAAATTTAACCGTTTGTGGGCAGCGCTGCCAGCTTGTTGCTGATGCACATCTTGAATCTTAGCTTAACGAAAGAATTGCCATTAACTTTCCTTCTAGTTCGACGCGGAGTTCCGTCGCTGGAGCTTCAAACGTCACGAGCCCGAACAGAGCTTCGATAAGTTCTCCGCGCTGGTCGAGCAGCTGCACAAACTGGCCAACATACAATTTCTAATACTCTACATCGATCCGTGCGACAACGATCTGCTGCCCATCAACAACGATGACAACTTTGGGCGTGCGCTGAAGACGGCGCGACCGCTGCTGCGCGTCATAGTGCAGCGCAAAGGTAGGAATACCAGATTAACTACTACAATCAGATATATATATATACATATATGTTTCCTCCTCAGATGACTTGAACGAGTATTCGGGCTTTGGCACGATGAAGCCGCGCAATTTGATTGGCAGCATACTTGGCCACACGCCCGTTAAGACCAAAGCCCCATCCATATCGATACCGCATGACTTTCGCCAGGTGTCGGCCATCATCGATGTGGACATTGTACCAGAGACGCATCGACGCGTGCGCCTGCTAAAGCATGGCAGCGACAAGCCGCTGGGCTTCTACATACGCGACGGCACCTCGGTGCGTGTGACGGCCAATGGCCTGGAGAAGCAGCCGGGCATCTTCATATCACGCCTGGTACCGGGCGGACTGGCCGAGAGCACGGGCCTGCTCGCTGTCAACGACGAAGTCATCGAGGTCAATGGCATTGAGGTGGCCGGCAAGACGCTGGATCAGGTGAGTAACCAATTGATTACCTGTATAGCTTATACACTAAACCGTTATTGTTGTGCCCTAGGTAACCGATATGATGGTCGCCAATAGCTCAAATTTGATCATCACTGTCAAGCCGGCCAATCAGCGCACCTTGACCTCCACACATCGCGGCTCCTTCTCCAGAAACAGTCAGCTTTCGAGCGGTTCACATCATACGAACCATACCAATACGTCCGATGAGCTGGAGCACGACGATCAGGACGATATTGTTGATCTAACGGGTGTGACGCTCGACGAGAGTCCCACTGGTGGCAATGGAGCGGCAGCAGCCGGAGGAGTTGCTGTCACAGTAAACAGCAACAGCAACAACAGTCAACAATTGTCCACATCGCCGTCCACGCATCATAAACAAGCTGCCTCGAATGCATCCACGATCATGGCCAGCGATGTCAAGGATGGGGTTCTGCATTTGTAAAAGCATCAAATGATCGAGGAAGACAAAAGACACATGTTTAATATATATGTTATATATGCAGCTATATGCAACACACACCCACACAACACACACACACACACATTCCACATTTCGTCTAACGTTTCCATTTCCAATTTTGTTTATTTTTAATTCATATTTTGCATAAGCATAAATGTCCTTGTTAAACATATATATCTCTATATATAGAAGATGTGTAACACTAGTTAGAGTGAGATAGAGAGGGAGCCACGCCCACACAACTCGAAACATTGCATTCCACACACAAACACACACACACACACACACATATGTACTTACTACTTAAAAACTTAAGAGAAAATGGAGTGTTTGTTCGTCCTGTCCACAAATTATTATTATTTTTATAATTATAATTTTTTTAAATCTGTTTTTTGCAAACTCCATTGAAAAAGTATATATATATATTTACATAAATTATTTTTATTTTATTTTATTTTTTTTGTAATTTGCTTTTAAAAAATGTTTGAATTTTAGAAAACTAAAAAAAGAAAAGAGAAAAAACACCAACAGCGCCTTTAAAAAAAAACAACAACAATATAGCAACGCATAACGTTTTATACAATATATATATATATATATATATATATATATATATATATATATATATATATATATATATATATATATATATATAATATGAACTAGACTATATATATATATATATATATATATATATATATATATATATATATATAGAGAGAGAGAAAACTTTTTATACACGATTTCTATAATTATAATCAATTGAGAATCAAGTTAACAAACAAACAAACGACGAAAGTAACTTATGAGAGACATATTTTAGATATACATATATACACAGATCGATCGGCTAAAGCTTAGTGTTAAACTCCAGAACACACACACACTTACTCTATATAAGAAGATTGTTAAACGCAACTTAGTTAACAGTAAAACGAGTAACTAAATACAAATCGAACAACTATATAGACTATATACATACATATGTAGAACTATATACACTGACAAAACGAAAAGACAACACGTAATATTATTGTGAATGTATTTTGAATAAATCTTAAGTGCACTTCGCAGTGCACTGGAAAAAACTTAACAAACTTATTGTGTTTTCTTGGCCAGAAATAAGAAATAGGGCTAAGTTACTTAAATAAATGAATTTTTCAAAAATTTAGCTCAAAAACTTTGAGGTTAAGTTTGATGTTTTAGTTGTTAAATAGAGCTGATTGGCAGGGCAGGTAATTTTGTAGACGAAAACAAGTGAATAACGTTAGCTAACCTCGAAAGTCTAAAGCTTTACGTTACTTTCAAAACTAACCTCAAATTTAGCATTAGCATTTTGAGGTTAGAATTGTTGGTATGGTCAAATTGGCAAGGAAAAGATTATTGAAAACGAATGGCTATGTGAGTGGCAAGACAACAATTTCTATAAGTTTCAATAGCTGAGCTGATGCATTCGTAGGGCCCGAGATCTATTATGACTAGGTGAAACGTATGGGAGTCTGCTGGACTCTACTGTCTAGTATCGTCTAGGTCCCATCTCGTCTTTTATATTTATCTTTTGAATTGTCATTTCTGTCTTCTATCTATCTTCTATCTTGCTCTCTTTTTCCTTCATCTGTTCTATCTTCTATCATATCCATTATCTTATATCTGTCATTCGTCTTCCAGCTACTATTTCCCATCTGCCAACTTTCATTCTTCTTATTTTCCATCTTTCAGCTTCTATTTTCCCATCTTCTATTATGCATATTATATATGCTGCATCTGTACGATATCAGCTAAATCCTACCATTATATGTATATGTATATAGCTTATAAGAAATACAAATTACAAAAAAATTTCAATTGATTTTTTTTTATTTGCGATTTTTTGACAAAAATGAACGAACGTCAGTTTATTTTGTTTCACTTCGTTTTTTTTTGTTTTTTTTTTTAGCTATTTTTCGTATAGCGTAAATGGAATACATGGAATATTTGCAATATTTATATATATATATATATATATATATATATATATATATATATACGGAATCCTATATCTAATTTGAAATGTATGTAAATACAGATTCGCGTTATTTTCATTTTGTTTTGGCCTTTGTCAATTTTTATTTGCAGTTGATGCATTATTTTTACAGCAAGTTGTTGGAGAGAATTATACATAGAGCGAGAGAGGGGTGGGGGAGGGGAGGCGTGAGATGGATCGACTAGGAGTTACATACATGGGTTAGTTGTGAGTTAGTTCTGTTTATGGAGATTCAGCAGGGATTATGCACTTCACGTAAACAGACAGACAGTCAGAGAGGGAGGGAGGGAGGAAGGGAGTGAGTGACAGTTATCGGAATGAATAGGAAAGAGATGGTGTGTTACAATTAGAGCGCTTATTAAACTATGTTTTTGTTTTCGTTTTGTTTAATAGTTAACATTTCGAGTTTGATAATTGGCAGCCAGTTGAAGAAGACAATAGGAATTGAATTGTTTTATTCGCTGGCTGAATCACTGGATGCGGCCACGTTGGCCGCGTTGTTTTCGAAGCACTGCCAAATGGTGCGCGCAGCTGGGCGATCCTCGCTGTGCGCATTGGTGCACAAGTAGAACAGCTCGACAATGCAATTGTAGTCGTCGCTCAGCTGGAATGCCACCGGCAACGGTGGGCGTGTGCCATACGCCTGCTCCACGTGGCTGAGCGAATAGTCGGAGAGGTCGTTCTCTTTGGTATCATCGTCGTCGCTGTCCACCACAGCATAGGCTGTAGCATTGGCATCCTTAACGCTGTCATCGATCTCCACGACGTTCATATTGCCACCGTCATCGCTATAGTTGAGCTGACGGCGCTGCTCCTGAGTGTTCTCCAGCTCCACGATGGAGCTACTGTTGAAGGCGGCGTCCAGCTCCAGAGTGTGCGGCGGCACCAGCGCCAACGTCTCATAGATGATCAAGCCGAAGCTAAAGATATCAGCCTTGCTGTCAATGATCTCCACCTCGTCCATTATCTCTGGCGGCGACCACAATTGAGTGCCTATAATACAGATATATATATGTGTACGTTAATAGTGAACAATTTATGATGAATATATATATATACAGTTAGTTCACCCACCCACATATTGCAGCTGCGGATTCTTGTGAAAGTTAATCTCGCCATTCTCGTCCAGCGGCAGAGTGACGCCAAAATCACATAGTTTACATATCTCAAACTCGCCCTTGACCAGGACATTGAACGACTTGAGATCGCCGTGCAGCAGATGCGCCTCGGTGTGCAAGAAGTCCAGGGCATGGGCTATATCCATGATCATTTTGAATGTGTGTTTGGCGGGCAACGGTCCGAGATCCTCATCGTGACGCTCCTCCAATATCGAGCCCAGCGAAGTGCTGCACATTTCCAAGGCCAAGGCATCGACGCCCTCCGACGACTTAATGACGCCACGAAATCCGACTATATTCGGATGATTCAGTTTGCTGTGTGTAAACAGAGGGCGTGAGGTAAAGTTACATGTTTACATTTATATATATATATATGTTTGCAGGTATGTTGTGTACAGTTATGTGATACATTTGCACCCGGTCGGAAATTGAATGTGGGCAGCTCAAGTCGCAGCCAGCGCGGCTTAGCAACAGATCATGTGAGGTGGCAGCTCTGACAGTTTTCAGAGCAAAATTTAGTCAGAAATTAAGCTATATACAGTATATATATGTATATATGTGCATATGCTTATCCTTATCCTTACTCATGGCAGCTAGCTTCAGCTCTGCTTTCAGATTTCCCAAGTCCCTTGATCTTGTCAGTCAAAGGTTCAAGTTAATTTCTGCCCTTGGCCTGCAGGACACACTGTGAGGCTGTCATCGTCAAATTTCCTAGTGGGCTTGGGGGCCGCAATTGTGTACACCAAATGCACGCACACATGAGCGACGCAGCAGCCACACACGCATATGCACACGCATGCATTTGCAAACACACACACACACACACACACACACACACACACATGCATGGAGGCAGCGGCTCGCCCACGTGTGTGTACATGCGTGCAAGTGTGTGGCTGCTGTTTGTTCCCATGTGTGTGTGTGTGTGGTATACAGCATTAGTTGGAAAATACATATGCATATGTGCAATCAGGCCATCGAAAAACGAGAAAACGGTGAAAACAGAAGGAGTTGGGACTCACCGCAAAATGGCTGCTTCGTGTATGATACGGTCATTGAAGAGCGTATCCTTCTTGGCCCGGGTGCGCTGGGTGATGCGCTTGACAGCCCACGGCGAGCGTATGCGGCCCAGCTTCGGGGACCTGTCCAGGCGATAGACACTGACACCGGTGCCATGACCAAGTGTTTTTAGCATCGGCGATGGTGGTATTCGGATTGGTGTGCTATTGTTTTGTACATTCTCCATGTGCAGGTTGCGCAGCTTGCGACGCGGAGTGTCCATTCTCTCTTCAAATAGATTTGCCTGCTGTAGCTCACAAAGATCGGCAACTATTTGTCAAAAGTGGCAAAACAACTTGGATATAATGTGACGCGCACAAAAATGCCGTTTAATTGAAAAGTAGGGATGGCTAGAAGCTTGCTATCGATTGTCAGCGTTAATCGTCATAGCGATAGCTATTGCCATTGTGGGTCACGAGCACGATTAATTAAATGCGCGATGTTTTTTCTTTAATGCCTGCTAATAAGTCAGTAAAAGGTTATATTTGTGGCATAGAGACTGTAAAAGTATTGGAACCTCCATTTACAATGAGATCTGCTCATTTTCGTTAAATATTTATATTATTGATGTGCAAAATATTCCGTATGCGATATTTTTATATCGGTATCTTGTATCGATATTTATTATTACGCATCCGTTAAATTCATTGCATAACGGCTGGAAATTCGTTCAATTTGTCGTGCTGCAGACAAATGAGATTGACAACTTATGTCAGAGGAAATATAGTTGATTGCATTTATTTTAAATGGCTGTTTACTATGAGTGAGTTTGTTGAGACACTTAAGCTGAAAGATTTAGTGTTAAATGATAAAAGAATAATAGTTTCTCTTACACTCATAAGTATCTTCTCTTAAGTATCTAATTTTAGTCAGCATTTTCTTGTCTTGCGATTATTTAAAAACTATTCACAATATACTTTTGCATTTGTTAGGATTTGAATAGCTGCAACGCTAAAATTTCCCACTTTATACCTGTTGCTTTTGCTTTGAATCGATTATGCAGAAGCGAACCGCTATTCATTAGAGCTCAAATCATGGCGCCAAAGCTAGCTATCAAATACAATCGATACTTGTTGCTCGCACTCATCGCGTGTGCCCGATTAGCTGCTGATAGCAGCACCCTCTCTCTCTCTCTCTCACACATTTGAGGCATTTGTTATTATCGATACTTGTTGCTCGCGATTATCGTGTGTACCCGTTTTGCTGGAGACAACTGTGGATTTTCTCACACACAGCTCCACCGCAGTGTCGTTTGTTATTTATTTCATGTGAAAATTGTGCGCTGATACGTCCGGGCAAATGTGTCTCTTGCGTTTTCTGTTGCAGACGCGTTCCACGCTAAGCCGCGTAAGTGAGACATTGCAATAATATACGCTTTTCCGCTCAATTCGTTGCATTCAATTTCAATTTACAGTATCTACCCGATAAGGCGGCCAGCTCGACGGCGGCCCGGCAAACGCCCACAGGCCCGCCCACGCCCACACCCACACCTGATGGGATCGAACGCAGGCTGAATTTGGTGATGGGCAACGAGTCCTGCGACTTGGACTCGGCCGTCTCGGCCCTAACGCTCGCCTTCATCTATGCGGCGAGGGAGAAGGATCAGGACTTTGTGCCCGTGTTGAATATACCACGCATCGATTACCCACTGAAAACCGAGGTGGGTCACATGCTCGAAAAGTGCGAAATCACCGAGCAAATGCTCGTCTTTCGCGACGATCTGCCGGAGAAGCTGAACAATCCGGATATCAATGTCATCCTGGTGGACCATCATGTCAGCGCCTGGGCGCCGAATGTCGGCGAGATACTCGACCATCGTCCGATGGAGAAGCATCCGGCCATGGATCAGCTACCGGCGCACTGCGAGCGCCACATCGAGCCGGAGCTGGGCTCCTGCGCCACGCTCGTGGGTGAACGTTACTTGTCTAAGCCGGAGCCGCGCTCCGCCTTCGTCACACAGCTGCTGCACGCCACAATTGTCCTGGACACCATCAACTTTTCGCCAAGTGCCAAGCGCTTCTGTGCCCGGGACTTGGCCGTGGTCGAGCAGCTGGAACAGCAGCAGCAGGAGCAACCGGAGGATAGCGAGCGCAAGCGCTTGCGAGACCAGATCTTCGACGAGCTGGTGGCAGCGCGGTCGGACATCAGCAAGCTGAGCCTCTACCAGGTCCTGCGCAAGGACATGAAGCGCCTGCAGACGGAGCGCCACATGGTGCCCATGGCCGGGCTGCCCATGCTGGCGCGCGACTTCATCGAACTGCCCGACGCCGAGGAGGCCATACGCCAATTCGGCTACGGCACCAACCTCATCGTCCTCCTGGGCATGTACGTGCCGCCGCTGGTCAACGGGGGCCAGGTGATGCGCGACGTGGCCCTCATCTCGCTGTCCGGGCACGCGCCGCTCGTGGAGCGCGTGCGGCAGGGCCTGCTGACGAGCGTTACGCCCGCACTCGACCTGCGTCCGCACGCCCTGGAGACCAACTTCATGGGCGGCAGCTACCTGCGGCAGCACAACGTCCAGGCCACCAGGAAGCACATCCTGCCGGTGATCAAGCGCGTCCTCATGGAGCTGGAGGCATCGCAGCGCTGCGACTGCGACGACGTCTACTTCTTCAAGGAGAAGCCCAAGCTGGGCCTCTCCTAAGCGACAATCACCAGAGAGAGAATGCCGCAGCTCCAGATGGTATTTCCGATTCGAAGATCTAAATCAAATAATCAAACCAAAATTTATTTATTGTATTAGCAAATAGCAAAAGAAAACATAAGAGAAAAGATAGAGGAAGCTCGAAGAAGAATCCAATCGAATTGAAGCAGTTTGACGGAGTTTCGAGATTTCCAACAATTAGTCAAATATAGCAAAGGAAACCCCCCAATTAGGCTAGGAGGATCAACAAAAAACATGAACAATCCAATTGGTATCCAAATCAAATTGCAAACGAATCCAATTGGCTTAGACTAGGAGGATCTTAGATATCCCCAGAAATATAAGGAAAAAGAATTCTAAAATACCAATTGGCAGATATCCATAAAGAAGTATCCATATAAAGAAACCAATCAAGTGGTATAGGCTAGGAGAATCTTGGATATTCTCAAAAACTAAACAATAAATTATAACAACTCCAATTGACATCCCATAGGATATCCTCTATATCCCAGAGATATCCAAACAGAAAAGCTTGGAGTATCTTAGATATGCTCAAAAACCAAACAAAACTCCAACGGGCAGATATCCCAGAGATATCTTAAGAAGCCAAATCAAGTTGACATAGGCTTGGAGCATCTTGAAAGTCCTCGACAAAACTCCAATTGGCGCAAGAGTTATCCAAAAAATAATATAATCCCAATTGATGTAGGCTAGGAGGATCTTAGATATCCTCAGAAACCAAAAGGAAAACTCGATTCCAGAGATATCTAAAGAAACCAAATGCTAGGAGGATCTTAGATATCCTCAATAAACTACAAGAAGTATATATATATTCAAACTATATATATATATATATATATATATATATATATATATATATCCAAAAACAAAACAAGCGTAAAAGTCCAATGGTAAATGCCTGTTGGCATAGGCTAGGAGGATCATCAGATATCCTCAAAAAAAAAAAAAAGAAACGAAAACTATTCAGCATAGCAGCTCAATTGATATACGATAACAAATATGTCCAAATCTTATTTGAAAATTAGTTAATTATTAGTTAAATATAAATCAAAGCGAATTGGAGAAAGGGAAGGAGGAAAGGAAAGTCAAGCTCAAAGACCAATTCTTGATTTCAAGCGAATTATATGATTCTATAACTCCAATAAGTAAGATATCTAACTGCTGTTAGACAAGTTTTCAGATTAAGTTCTTTCTATTTATAAAAGTTCTATATATTCCGATTCTAAGACACTAATCTAATCTAATCTAATAATATATAGCGCTCTCTCTCTCTTATGTTGCATGCTGATTGGAACTTTATGAAGATCTCATCCAATTGGCCGCTTTCAAATTCTGTTCCATTGGATCTGTTTAACTATTGAAACTAACTAATATGTGAATCCAGCTATCAGCTATCATTCATAGTACAACTTGCATTATGTTTAAACTATTGCTAGATATATTCTTAGACTGCTCCAACTGGAGCATCATTTGGCATTTCACTTGCTCATCATATTGTCCAATTGGCATTCTCTATGCTCCGCCTGATTGGGTTGTTCGCTGAAAAGACAGTCTTAACTGTGTTATATTGAAATATTGATCAGATATGTGCATATATATATATATATTCACATATCTGCTTAGAGTTCCTTTACGACTTAAATCCAGCTTTAGTTATGCAAATCAATTTATCAAATAATATTGTTTGTTTTATTCCAACATATTATATATATATATATATATATATATATATATATATATATATATATATATATATATATATATATATATATATATATATATATATATATATATATATATATATATATATATATATATCTGTGTGTGTGTGTAAATATATAATAAAAAAGAGAGAAAAAAAAGTGAACAGAACTTTTTTTAGCTGTGGCGTGGGCAGCTGCGGGCTCTTCCTCTGGACTGCAGCGATCTCTGCCTCATCAGCTTCTCTAGTAAACAGCAGGATACTCCTGATCCTTATCTGGCAATTCATATATGAGTAGAGCAACTCCTGCTCCTTCTCTGGCAATTCATATATGCGTAGAGCTACTGCTTTAGCTCCTCCTGTGCCCTTTTACGCTTCTCTTCTGCTCCAGCTGTTCCTGCCGCAGCCTGCTGATTCTCCTCGTATGCCTTTCTGCTGTGTCCACCTCCTTTATTCTGTCTCGCCTTTGTTTTCACTCAGGACTTCCTGCAACTCTTCTACTACTGCTTCTTCTCCTCTGGCCCTCTGGCATTCCGTTCCTTCTCTTCCACCATATCCGACTCCGCCTGCTGCTCCATCTACTTCTGCCTCGCCTTAAGTCTTCCCACAGCTCTGCCTCATCCTCCTTCTCTCCCATCTCTCCAGTTCACAATTCATTTCTACAGCTGCGGCTCTTGCTGCGCCTCATCGCCCGCCTCCTGTTCCTCGCCCATTTGATCGTCCGCACACTCGAGCGTCAAATCCTCGAGCATCTCCTCCAGCGTGATCTGCGGCACATCGGCTACGCCCTGCTGCACCTCGAGGGGCAGCGTCTTCTTGCTATCCCTGTACACATTGATCTGGCCACGCATCTCGGGATTCTCTTCGATATCGTCGAGGAACTCGTGATAGTCGTACTTGCTGCGCTCATCCGTCGCCTCGTCCGCCAGATGCTTGATCTTCCACAGGCGCTGGTTGAGGCGCGTCTGGCGGTCGTAGTGCTTGCGGACGAGCACCACGTCCGGAATCAGTTCCGGACTGAGTTTATCAAACTCCGGATCATTGATGTTCGCCTCGCCCGTATTGTAGCCCATCACGGAGTCGCCCACCTTCAGCAGGTGTCCCAGATGGGAGCGCGTGTGGATGGAATTATCGTTGATGCCCAGCTCGGCGGCGCGCACCACCCAAATGTCACAGAGGGCGTGCTTGAAGGAGACCATGCCCTGGCCGGGATACGTCTTGCGATTCTTCTCGTGTATCACATCGATGTCCATCACAATGTACTCCACCAGCTGCTTGGGATTGCAGATGGCCTCGAACGGAGCACGGAAATAGACCTGGGCGTTCACCTCGGCTATCTGCGCCGTCAGCGGATCGATCAGATGGATGCTGCTGGAGACCCGATTCACCAGACAAATGGGCGAGATGTTGCCAAGCTGCTGGCGCAGCTTCTTGGAGAGACAGACAGCGCTGTCCTTCGATATTGGCGCGATTTCCACAGACCAATTGTACTTGTAGTTGTAGTTGTTGCTGTGTATGTCGTGCGAGATGAGGCGCTTCGATGTGGTCACCTTCACGGGGATCATGGTCTGCAGGAAGTCGACCATGCGCCTGGCATGATTCTCGCTCACGTAGTAGAAATCGAGTCCGCCGTGCTCGGGCTTGATGCCCAGCGTGTTCTCGTGCGCCTTGTATTTGAGTATCAACTGCTCCAGATAGTAGAAGGTCTTCTTGTTCTCGGCCCGCTGACGCACCTGCACCAGGCAGCGCCAGAAGTCCTTCGCCTCGGTGCGATGGCAATCGGTGCACATTTGATTCTGTACCGTGAACTCGACAATGAACACCTGCTGCAGCACTGTGCCGCCAGAGATTTCGCCGTGCACCGTCAGCTTCACCTTGATCCTCTTC
The DNA here is from genome assembly GCA_035047545.1 of Drosophila paranaensis. Taxonomy (NCBI): domain Eukaryota; kingdom Metazoa; phylum Arthropoda; class Insecta; order Diptera; family Drosophilidae; genus Drosophila; species Drosophila paranaensis. The sequence goes on from JAWNPL010000146.1 coordinate 98,329, forward strand.
GAGTGCTGCTCCGTCCATATGAAGCCCGCATCGACCAGCTTCACCTCCTTCAATCCCTTCAGTTTCTTCAGGCAAACGGCGAGCAGCTCCCTGGACTCTAGCGCCGCCTGCACCCACTCGTTGGGCGGCTGCAGATAGCGCTCGCAGTTGCGACAGAAGTGCAGCACCGCCTGCTTCGGTATATTCTCTGTGATATCCACATGATTGCGCAGGCAAGTCACGCACATATTGGCTGGATTCGGCTGTATGGGCACGGCGCATTCGCAGCATAGGATCATGGCAGTATTGCCGCTGCTGCTGCTGTCGGCGCCCAGCGTGGTGACGCCAGTGTAATTATCGTGCTCCATCTGGCACGGTTTATTTTGCGACTTAATTTCGTCTTACTTCAAATAGAATAACAAAAACACGTGCGAGTGAACGAATTTCACAGTGATATGCAATCAGTGTGGCCGCGTGTGCTTGAATAAAGAATACCAAAACTACTAATACTTTTGACACTACATAAAAATACTATCGTTAAAATGAAGTATTTCTTCCGTTAGCTGCATGCATTTAACATTTATACATAATTTTGATAGTTATTCTTTAGTTTATTACCCTTAGGCCAAAAATATAGTATTTTAAAAAATGTTAACATTCATATTACTTGAAATTTTATCACATAAATGGGTATTTAGTAATCGATATACAATGTGCGAAGAAAATAAAAACTATTAAAACTATTAAAAACTATTAGGTAATCAGAGAAATAATAGTTTTTGAATAATCAATGCATAGTTACAATTTTAATTTAATTTTAAAAAACGTTTTTGCCAGCGTTTTTAACGGCAAACACTTTGGCGCCAACATGCGTAATTCTACACATTCAGCAATCTCGATAGCACAAATATATCGATACTCTGCTCAATTGAAGTGGATAGTTCGATATGTGTTTACCCACTCGATAAATCAATAAAGTTCAATGGAAATTCGTAGTCCATCCCCGTTGTGGACATTTGGACTTTTGTTTCGTTTCTTATCTTAAAGTCCCTCCATCCTAAAATCGGCCGCTGATCGAAAGCAGTGACCAGTTACGTAGCAAGATGTCGTTGCGTCCACTTGTGGAAGGCGATTGCGGCGCAGTTAATCCACTGGTGCAGCTGGGCGGACAATTTACCCGCGATGTTGCACACAAGGACGAGGGTTTTGCTCCTGCGCAATTCGAGCGCAGCCTGCGGCCCGATGAGCAACTAGTTAACGAATTTCTCGGTCAAGTAGCTGGCCCACCGCAGTCATTTCAAATGGACACGCTGCTCCAGGAGATGCGCGGAGTAAACATCCACGGACCACAGCCGCCACAACAGCACCACGAGATAGCCAACCAATGGGGTCGGGATTTCATGCAGCAGCAGCAACAGCCCACTAAAGCGCTGCAAGTGCAGCAGCCAATGCAGTCGCAGGACTTCTTCGACGAGACCATGATCAGCACCCAGAACTTTATGCCAAACCAGATGATGCGCCAGCAGTACATGGCCATCACAGCTGGACCCCACCAGCAACATCAGCAGCCGCAGCAGCAGCAGCAGCAGCACGATGCGTTCTTCGATGAGAACATCGAGACGATCGTCACGGACAATCTGCCCCGGGTGCAAACGTACGAAGAGTCTCTCGAGGATTGGATAAGCGACTATCAGCGCAACAAGGAGCAGAACGAGCAGACGGCCACAAATTTCAATGAGAAGTTCTGGCAGCGGCTGCAGGACGAGTGGCAGAAGCTGGCCGAGGAGAACGAGCATCCCTGGCTGTCCGAATACAATGAGAATCTGGATGCCTACAAGGAGTACGAGTTCGCCGAGCAGAATCCGATGGCCGAGCTGGAGAATGCCTTCGAGAAGGGCAAGGAGTACTTGAACAAGGGCGACATACCCAGCGCCGTGCTCTGCTTCGAGGTGGCGGTCAAGAAGGAGCCCGAACGAGCCGAGATCTGGGAGCTGCTGGGCGTCTCCCAGGCCGAAAACGAAATGGATCCGCAGGCCATTTCGGCGCTAAAGAAGTCGCTGGAGCTGCAGCCGGACAACCGCCCGGTGCTCATGTCCCTGGCCGTGTGCTACACCAACGAGGGCCTGCAGAGCAACGCCGTGAAGATGCTCTCCAACTGGCTGGAGGCCCATCCGAAGTACAGACACCTGTTGACCGCCTATCCGCAGCTGCAGCCGGAGGTGATGACCATGGCCTCCTCCCTGATTGGCGGCAACAAGCTGCGCGATCTCCAGCAGGTATACTTGGAGGCAGTCCGCATGCAGCCCGCCCAGGTGGACCCCGACCTCCAGGAGGCACTCGGCGTGCTCTACAATTTGTCCGGCGAATTTGACAAGGCCGTCGACTGCTATCGCTCGGCCGTGCATGTGGATCCGCAGAATGCGAAGCTGTGGAATCGCTTGGGCGCCAGCCTGGCCAACGGCTCGCGGTCCGTGGAGGCAGTCGAGGCATATCAGCAGGCGCTCCAGCTGCAGCCAGGCTTCATACGGGTGCGCTACAACGTCGGCGTCTGCTGCATGAATCTGAAGGCGTACAAGGAGGCGGCGGAGCACCTGATTACGGCGCTCACCATGCAGGCCCACACCAATGCCGCCCGAGAGTTGCCAAATGCCCAGGCCGCCGGCCAGAATCAGATGTCCGAGTCCATCTGGAGCACGCTCAAAATGGTCATCTCGCTGATGGGGCGCAGCGAGCTGCAGGGTCACATCACCGACCGCAATTTATCGGCCCTCAACGAGGCATTCAAGGATTAGGTGTCTAGTTAAATAACTTTCAAAGTTTATGCATTCCTTTCCGTCTATTCGTCAAGCTGGTCAAGTTCATATATCGTAACCGTAAATGGACTTGCGCTTTGAATGTATGTATTTCTCTGTGTGTTTAGAATTTAGATGTTGCAATTAAATTGTTATCGTTCGATCAATCTAAACAGGGAATTTCAAGGGAAGTTAGTCGATCTATCGTAACTTGAGGGAAATTTGTCAAGCTAAAAGGGGGGAATTTAATGATCGCTTAAAGAGGACTTTTGGCTTGAGAGAAATTATCGATAAAAATTTAGTTTTATTTTATTTGAAAACATTTCCAATATATCAAAATTGCCTTGTCCACTATCTCGCTGATGTTTCTTGGCTAGTGCATCAGTGGGAGGACACAGGCCGTAGACTTTATAAATTGTATAATTTCGAACACGTTGTTGAAGTTGAGAGCTTCGATTGCTTCATGGTAAATTGGCCAGACGTTTGTAGTCGATCTTCTCCAGCTGGACTAGCGGTTTTAGTTGCTCCGCGAACACGCGCATCTCCTCGCCGACGTTCTCCTGGCCCGTGGGCGCCACCACAGATAGCTCGACAATATAGCTCTGCGAGATGGGCTCGTTGGCCATGTCCTGCTGCTTGCCGGGCACGATCTTGATGAGCTTCGAGACGGTGATCTTCATGCGACCCTTGCGAAACATGTATCCTGCAAGGGGTTGAGAGATGAAGTTGGTTTCAGTTCCTTTTTATAATATATTTGACTAACCTTTGGCTATATATTCGAACTCGAGGCGAAAGCCCATTTCGGAGAGGAAGTCGAGTATGCCATTTGTGCAGGCGCAGTCCATGCAGCTGCGCACGAGTGTGGGTCTTCGCATATCCACCTCTGGCTGTCCCAGATACCGCAGCTGGAACGGCGCATCGCGTCCCAGCGCACGTCGCACGCGTAGCAGCAGCAGGGGTTGAGGGGAGGTTGGCTGGCGCAAACTCATGCACACTTCTAGATCATGAAACGTCTCCGGCGAGGTATCCACATTATCACATAGGCCTTTTAACCTAAATTTAAAAAATTAGTAATCGCACTTTAAGCCGGTCTTTGGTATTTTTTGTTTGTTTGTTTTGTTTGTTTTTTTTACCTGTGCATCAAATGCTCGACGGCTGTGTCTAGGATGGAGCCTTGCAGCAGATACTCTAGATTGGGCAGAAAACGATTTTTGAGTGCTAGAGAAAGCGATTCTGTTGCTGAGGGTATGGCCATAATTAAATACTAAAGATTTTTTTTATCAATTTTTTTGCTGATTTGTTGTCAGAGACTATAGCGCATTTATCACTTTATTTACTTCAACTTATTTAATATTAAACTAGAATTGTTTATGCTGCACTTTATTGTTGTAAACAAATTATCGGTCTATCGATGTGAGCATGGTCAAAGATGGAAAGGTTACGCCACGGCGCACATCGTTCGATAGTTCTAAAAGTGAAGATGATGAATATGGTATTTATTTAAAAATCAAAATACTGCATTTATGCATTTGGAGCAAATTAAAAATAAAATTAAATTAATAAATTTATTGCTACTGATGTGGGTGTAAATAACTAAGCATAGCGCTTATAGTTAAGCCACATCAAATTCACAAATATGACGTAGATGCGCAGAACCGAAATGTCTTCGGATATTTGGGTTTGTCGCGTTATCTTATGCGATAATTCTTGAGTCACTTGGCTGCGGGCGGGGTTGCCAGCTGAAGAGGCCTGCCAAGCAGATAAGGATGCCAGACGCAAAAAAACGAGCACCCACATATCGTCGCAATTGCAATTATTATTATTATTGTTGTTGAACGGATGTGTGCGTGAGTGTGCGTGTACGTGTGCGTTAGCCCAACTAAATGGCCAAACCAGAGCAATACGCATTGCCGTCGAGTTCTATTCGAATGCTCAGCCATAACGGCAGTTAATAGCTGTTCGCACTCTTCCAATTACACACAAAGTTACGTGAACAACAACAGCAACAACAACAACGAGGGCAGAGCAGCAGCATACACCCATTTGTAATTGTATATACATATGTATATATGTATGTATCTGTGCACAAAGACGCAGTGAGATGACATCTAACGGCAACAACAATTATTATTATTATAATAACAACAAAAAGCAGCTGCAATGAATGTGAAGAAAAGGCCACGTCTGGAGCTGGCCACAGCTGCAACGGCGACAGCCGCCGCCGCCGCCGCAGACGTTGCATACGCGACATACAATAACGGCGCTGGCAGCACGGCGGCAACCAACGGTATTTTTCTAGCGAGCGGCGTGGACGTGAACAACGGTGCCCAGATCTACTTAACAATATGCGGCGACGACGACAATTCGAGCGAATCTCAAGAGTTCTATGCCATCGAGAGCATCAAGCAGGAGCCGGACTTGGACGCGCTGCACGCGCTGCTGCCCACGAATCTGCAGCTGCCGACGGGTTGTGAAATCTATTTAGTTAAAGACAGCAGCACGAGCGGCACACCCAAGGCGACTGAGCCAGTTCTGCACAAGCAGCAACAACAACAGCAACACCAGCAACAACAACAACAACAGCAACAACAACATCATGCACAATCCATGGCTTCCATTAAGCTCGAGCCGGACTCGCTTGCCACGCCGTCCACGAGCGTGCTGTACGTGAGTGGCAGCGGCGCCGCCGCCGGAGCAGCAGCAGGAACAACCACGCACAACATCCTGGTGGCAGCCAGCAAGGACTCGCCCAGCAGTGGCAGCGCCAGCGGGAGCGGCAGCAGCAGCTCTTCCCTGCCCTTGCTTAGCAATGGCACAGCCGCCGCTGCCGCCGTCAAGATGGACGCGTTCAAGAAGCGCGACGACAAGCGCCGCGCCACGCACAACGAGGTGGAGCGCCGGCGTCGTGATAAGATCAACTGCTGGATCTTCAAGCTGAAGGAGATGCTGCCCACGGAGGGCAACCGCTACAAGCCGCCGGCCGAGGCGGCGGCGGCAGCCATGCGCCAGAGCCAGCAGAATGGACGCACACCACCCAACGATTCCAAATCGCAGATACTGATCAAGGCCTGTGACTACATCAAGAGCATGCAGAACGAAATCGACAAGTGAGTAGACGGAGATATACATATATATATATATATAAAGATACAGCTTATCCTACATAATGTATATGACTTTTAGCCTGCGCGACTGCCTGCAGGAGGCGGACAGCTTGCGCGTGAGCAACCAGGCGCTGCGCGATGAGCTGGAAGCGCTGAAGCAGCAGCAGGAGCTGCAGGAGCGCTTCAACAATGCCGGCGGCGGGTCGTTCAACGTAACACTCAACTCCCTCAATAGCTCAGCTACTAGTGACCTCTTCGACAACATGGATGGGGCGGCCAATCTCTCCCAAGTCTCATCGATCAACTTCACCAAGCGGGGCCTCATGATCAGCGACTACGACGAGTAGAAACCCAAAAAAAAAAAAAACAAACAAACAAAATAACCAAAGAAAAGCAGATAATAGCAAATTTATATACAAACAAACAAACAGACAAACAAACAGCCAGGCATATATATATATATATATATATATATATCTATATATAGTTAAATCATTTTATGTGCCAGACTCGGAGCAGAGAAGATGCGGCTTCGGTCTGATCGAAGATATTTTCTTGTTATCGCTTTTTGTTGAATAATTGCTGGCCAATCCTCATATATACATATAGACGGCATACGTACATACAGAGACATGCATAAATACATATTCATATACATATACATATATGCTGACTTACATACATACATATACATACATATATATATATATATATATATATATATATATATATATATATATATATATATATATATATATATATATATATATATATATATATATATATATATGTATGTATATATATATATATATATATATATACATATATATATACATAAAATAATTCATATTTTGAGCATATATTGTGCTTGTTTTTTCGATTTTATTGTAATTGTTACTCGCACTAATTAAATAATGTAAATTACTTTGTAATATCTAAAAACAAAACAGAAATTATCTAAAGCTACCTATACAATTATATATATATATATATATATACATATATACTTAAAGCGGTTAGCTAAAAGTCTGCATGCAAAGGATGCGCGGGCTACGAATGTTGCCGCATTGCTGTGCCTAGCAATTTGGCAGCATTATGCTTAGCCCGATATCGTACAGATGTAACGTATTTTGCAGACATAACCGCAGTCAGGCAAAATCATAAAACAAGAGAGAGCATATTTGTGTGTGTGCCAGAGAGAGAGAGAGAAGGCGAAAGCGTGTAAAATGCATATGCATTTCGCTCTTGTCGCATGCTGTGTACAGAATAAAAATATTGTTAAAGACAAACAATTTGTAAAAAACAAAAAAAACATTTATTGTTGTGAATCGTTAGAACAATTGTTTTTTGGTATAGCGTTGATGAAATGAAAAGTGCAATTTGTGTTACTTGTTGCTATCTACATATATACCAGTTAATAATTCTATTAAATTCAATAAAAATCAAAAGAAATCATTTTCCTTTTACCACTATCACTTCCCATATTTTTGGCTCACAACTTCGAACTTTTAATTTGCATTGTGGATTTTAGGCGCTCTGCTGTTGCCTAACACTGTTCTCTCTTTGACATCTTATTTTAGCGATCGACTTGCCGCCACTAGTCTATCGATAGGCAACTAACTAACTAGTTCTACTCGAAACGATTCAACGCAATATTTACAAGTCCAAATTTCTTGTTGGTTGCAACGAAACCAAAGTAAACACACATTCAACTAGTGAGCTCGGGTGTTTGGAAAATTTTTATATTTTTTTTTTGTGGCATATCAAATTCTGGCTGGCCAAATGCAAACGATGTGACTAATGGCAGACATAAATAAATATAGATATTTATAAAAGTCTTAAGTAAACAAACAAAAGAGCTGAAATCGAAGACGGCAAGCATAAACAAGTGCAAAACTGTGCAGCGCCGCAGTTAAATGGAAAAAGTGTAAAAATTTGTAATTGGGCAAAAGATAATCTGCATACCAATTGTGAAAGAACAAGAACAGTGAAAACTAGTTTGCAGCAGCGGCGACGTCGACCGCACGATAACAAGAACGACGCCAAGGTAGTTAACGAGCTGACAAGGGGACTCCAGAGTGGCCAGACTGGCGGGCGGGAAAGAGATAGCTGCCGGCTAGCCAATAAGTGCGAGTGCAAGCGCAAGCGTGTGTGGAACCAGTTCTCTGCTAACGACAGGCACTATGCAAACCAACTAACTACAACAGCAACAACAACAACAGCAATCAGTAGGAACAACAACAACAACAACAGCAGCAGCATTAAGAGTTAGCAGCATCAACAAGTTAAATCAGGATGAACGTAAAATGGCTGCTGGCAGCACTGCTGCTGTTCGCGGCAGCCCGCAGCGGCGGGGGCAGCACTGCCATCATTAGCAGCAGCAGCAACGCCCCGCCCGAGATCATATTCCGGCAGTGCGAGCCCATCCGCATCGAGATGTGCCGCGGCATTGGCTACAATGAGACCTCCATGCCCAACCTGGTCGGGCACGAGCTGCAGACGGACGTGGAGTACACGCTGCAGACGTTCGCGCCGCTCATCGAGTACGATTGCAGCTCCCAGCTGAAGCTCTTCCTGTGCGCCGCCTACGTGCCCATGTGCACGCCCAAGGCGCCGGTCCACTCGATCGGGCCATGCCGCAGCCTCTGCGAATCCGTCCGCATTCGCTGCCATCCGGTGCTGCAGGGCTTCGGCTTCCCCTGGCCGCCGGCACTGGACTGCGAGCGCTTTCCGCGCGAGAACAATCACGAGACCATGTGCATGGAGGGGCCCGGCGAAACGCATCTCACGCTTCAGGATCACGAGCTCTACGGCCAGCAACTGCCGGGCCTCAAGATGGGCGCTCCCCCACCCCTCGACTGCTCCGCGTTGGCCAAATCCCATCTATACGTGAAGCTGCATCGGTCCGGCCGCTGTGCGCCGCTCTGCGAGGCGGACATTCTGTTCACGCCCAGCGAGAAGCATCTCTCCGAAATCTGGGTATCCACCTGGGCGTACGCCGGCCTGGGACTCGCCTGCGTTGCCACCCTCTGCCTGCTCCTGCTCGGCGGTGATCATCGTGCCAATGGCAATGCGGCCGCCAAGTGGTCGCGTCTACTGTCGCCGCTGCTCTGGTGCCACAACATGGTCACCATTGGCTGGACCGTGCGCTTCATTGTCGGACGCACGGGCACCGCCTGCGGCACGGATCCGCAGGCGCCCAACGAGTCGCTGCTCAGCGTCGATGGCCTCTCCAATGCGGCCTGTGTCAGCGTCTTCCTGCTGCGCTACTACTTCGGGATGGCCGCCTGCGCGTGGTAAGTGCTCGGAACTAGTCTGTGGAACGTGTTCAATAGAACTAAGATTCGGGAACTTGTTCAAAATGTCCTATAATATAGTCTGGTAGAGCTAGATTGGAACTTGTTCATGAATATTTTTGAGTCTTCATAGCTGAATTCTGGAACTGGTTCAAAATGTCAGATATTACTGTAATCATAGTCTGGAACCAAACTGGAACTAGTTCACTTACAGTTCAGTAACAGAAATCTGGAACTTTTTCGGAACTAGTTTGTATAATTTGTTCAATAGATCTTAGTAGCGTAGAGCTAGACTGGAACTAGTCAGCGTAGAACTTATTCATTAGTTCTTATATTTTACTTGACTAATTGCTCAGCAGGTGTTAGATTCCGAAAGGCATTTAGGTAGCTGAATTCGGGAACTAGCTCAAAAATATGATGTCGTTAGCAATCAATCTGGAACTCATTAGCTCTTAAATACTACTTCAGTGACAGAAATCTAAAACTTAGTGAATAGATCACCGATTTCGAGCTATATATTTGGAATTTGTTGAAGGAGCTAAGTGCTGGACCAGTGTGGAACTTGTTCTATAGATCTTATACTCTACGTGGAGGAGGGCCACTCTTCAAACTACCTCCTAATTTGTTCAATAAGTCTTATATCCCAAATTAAATGAGTCAAGTCTGGAACTAGTTCAGTAGCTCATCTTATATGCTTATGTTCAAATGAACATATATTTAAATAGTATTTTTATAGACTCTTGCTAAAGCTAAAGTTCAGTTCGCTTTTTGTATATGGTCAATAAATTTGTGCTACGATTCCGAACCGGTTCGGTTCGCATCCAGAGCCTGTTTTACGACATGTCCATAAATGTAGTATATCTTAGTTCTGATGTCGTTCGTGTCGTGTGGTTGGGGACGATAACACTAGAGATAGCAATTTGCTAACGCGGCTTATTTATGACTGAAATCGTTGTGTCTTTCAGCCCAAATACGGGTGTATATATATATATATATATACTATATATAGTATATATATATATATGAAATCTATAAATCAGATTTGCTTTAATTTCTCTCTTTCTCTGCCCTTTGCAGGTGGGCCATTCTCTGCCTCGGCTGGCATCGGGACATACGCCGCAATAGTCCCGATACCAAGGGCCATATAGCGCTGCCCCCGGCTAAGCGCCAGGGCGCCGTCAGCCACAGCAGCGCTCAGCAGGATTTGGCGCAGAATAATTTCGTGTGCTTCGTGGCCTGGGGATTGCCCGCCTTCCAGACGGCGGCGGTGATTGTGATGCGACTCGTCGATGCCGATGAGCTGTTGGGTATGCCCAGCCGTGTTTATACCCTAACCGAACAGCTAATACTGATTTCTGTTTTTTTGTTTCTTTTCTTTCGAAACAGGCGCCTGCTTCGTGGGCAACCAGTCGGACAAGGCGCTGCAGGTGCTGGTCGCCACGCCCGTGTTTTGCTATTGGATCTTTGGCTCGATGAATCTCATCTCCGGCTATCTGGTGCACTGTCGCAACAAGGAGATATTGCGCAACAGCAATGCTCTGAGTCTCCAGCAGCAGCTGCAGCTGGGCGTGCACAACAGCTCGGGGATTGGCATCTTTCTGTTCATCTACGGCACGGCCTGTGCCCTGCTGCTCCTCGCCGTGATCTATGAGTTCGCCAACATTGACATTTGGCTGAGTCAGCGGGAGACGAGCACGCCGCTGTGGCCCTATCTGACGCGCGCCTTCATGGAGCTGATGCTGGGCATTTGCTGTTTCGCCTGGGTGCTGGGTCCCAGCATCACCAGCCTCTACAAGCGCCAGCTCTCCCTGCGCCCGCTCAAGCAGTCAACCGATCGCCAGACACAGCAGCAGCTGCAGCAGCACCAGCAGCAACAGCAGCAGCAACCCTCGCATCTGCACCAGCATCATCACCATCATCATCATCATCTGCAGCAGCAACAGCAGCAGCAGCAGCTGCAACAGCTGGATGGGCAGAGCAGCTCGCGTGGCTCCCACCTGGCCTGCAGCAGCACCGTCGTCTCCTACCACTCGGTGCGGCCCTCGCACCAGTCCATGGCCAGCGCGCCGCCCCTGATCAGCAGCCCCTACAAGCACAAGGCACACCCAACGGGCGCCGGCTCCATATCGCTCAACCAAATGTCCAACTACTCGCTGGGCCGCAGCACCCAGCCGACGCCGCATGCCCACTCGACGCAGCGGCTCTACTATGCGCCCGCCAAGCACGCGCACGGCCATCACCAGCATCACGGCAACTACACGCACTATCCGCAGCTGCAGCTGCAGCGCTACGGCAACGAGACGTTGCTCTGAGCGTGAGTCAAGCAGCTGCATAAACTGCTTCAATTTGTTGATCGAGTTTTTGTTGCTTCTCCAGATTCATGTCTGCCTCTTGCCAAGAGTTAATCAAGTCTGATGCCGCACGTTAAGCACAATGCGGCTGTAACAACGCAACGTTCCTGCCAAGGTCAGCATAGAAACAGCCTAGTTAAGCTATTAAGTATTCCTATGCACAATTTGTTAACTTAATTTAGGCAAGGATTTATATAGAGAGCGAGCAAAAAAAGAGAGAGTAAGAGAGAGAGAGAGTCAGTCTAGACTCTAGTTACTTTACAATTGTCATTGTAAAACATATAGTAGAACGCTTAAGCAACCAAGTTGTATAAGAAGCTGTATTGTTCATATGCCTGAGAGCTACTTATGCTATATACCATATATACTTAATGCTTTATAAGCTAAGCTCAGCTCGACAAACAGTCAAAACTTAGCCCGACTAGTTCTACATATACTTGTGCCTATGCCTATGCCTATGTCTTTATCTAGCATTTATAGAACTTATATAATCCATATATATACCCCTCAAATTAGGTCAACAAATTGTGCATTTAGGCTTCCAGCTCTTTCTGACTTTTGGGAACCCACTTAAATGTATTTCTATAACTGTATTAGTCTATGTCTGTGTCTTCTGTATGTCTGTACTTAATATTCCTTTTGATACTTAACATTTTTGTATGTTGTGTTCCTTTAAATGTTGCTCGCAATGCCATGAAATGAGTGAGAGTCAGGCAACTGGTTCCAAATATGAACTTTTTTATATATATTTTTTGCACGCAAACTGGTTCAAAGTGGAAACAGAATTTTTTATTGCAAAAAAGTTCACATTTGGAGCTAGTTTCCTGATTTTTTATATGAACAAAAATTTTAATATTTTTGAAAAATTCAACAAAAAATTTGTGCAATATTTAGGATTTTTTTTATAAATTTCTATATTCAAATATTATTTCCAAGTTCAAAACGCAATTTTTCAAAATTTAATTTGGCCTTTTTTAGCTAATAATTAAATTTTCTATATTATTTCATGGCACTTTGATTTGAAATAATTATTTTTTAGCGCGTAACCAAAGTACAATACACTAAAAATAATGCTTGCCCCACATATAATTATAATAATAATTTTTGTTTATCATATTGCTTCCTATATGCATACACATATATACATATATATGTAAATTCTGTGATACTGTGATTCATGTTTTAACGTAATAACAAAAGTACTTAAATCCGACATCGGTTCGAAACGCAAGTGTACTTAAAGCAAACAATAACTGTATTCGTTGTGCCATTAGAATTAAGAAAAGCGAAAAGAAAAAAATGTACTTAATATATATTATACATATTTATAGCTGTTAAGTTCTACAACTAAGTCTTCAGAGTTTTTTAAAAGCTGCACAAAATGATTGAAATTCAAATCACATCAAAACATTAAGCTTCCAGTATAAGAGTTGCCTTTTGTTTTCAAATAAAACCATTTTTTGTTCTATATAAATATGTAATATGTATTTTGTAACTTATTTGTAGCGAATAAAGTTGTCCAAAATGATTTAATGCTGTTTGATTAATACATGAATTTTCCTTGATTTTTTGGTATTTACAATTTGTTTGTTTTTACTATTTTACCTGATGAGCATTTTATGGTCTTCTACGACTCTTATACTCGAGCTGCCGTCAAGTTTTATTGCCGACTAGGTGGCAACGCTGCGGCCGCGTCGCTTCTAGCGGGCGCACAAACCACAATCGCATCGCCGCGATTGTTGTTGTTGTTGCCGTTGGTGTTGGCTTGCCAATTGTCAAGGTCCTCGTCGGTTGCGGCCTCGGCCTCGGCGAGCTCCTTGGCCCGCCGATGGTATTTAAGTTCGCTGGCATACTTCGAGTTGGTAATGCCCAGGAATGAGGCAAGGCCGCCGCCAACATAATCAATGCCCGCCAATATATTGTTGCCCACCTTGCTGGCCTTGTAGCGTAGGCGTGGCCCCAGCGGCATTTCGCGCTGCTCCCGAATGAGTCACAGAATTTCGAATTAGTTCACACATCGTTGATAGTGCATAGTTTGCAATGCAAGGCTTACCTCCAATTGCACATCGTAGCCCTTATCGGGCACGTCCGGCTCGGCGTCGCTATCGCTGGAGGAGAGCTCCTCCATGACGCCATCGCTGAAGTACAACATCCGCTTGTTCGACTGCAGTTCGAGGGCGGAAATGCGATCGGTTTCGGAGCGGCCGTTGGGCGCGGATTCGGCATTGGCATTCACAATAGTCGACATATTTGAATTCATAATTGTGAATTAATTATGCTAATGATATTTGATATTTGCTTTGGGTTAGTCACACACGTTAAATGCGAGTTGTACAAATGCGCGGCGCTGAGTGAATGGCCGAGGGATAACTAACAAAACAAACACAATTTGAGCGGCTCAACCGTCGTTTTGGTCTTGATTCGCCAAATAAAACAAGAACAAAAACACAACCAACATCCACTCACACACAAAAATAAACAAAAACACGTTAATGTCGCCTGTCCATATGGGGGTCGCTAATGTCCTTGGTTTGGGGGCCGGCGTTGCGTGCCAAGCGCCAGTTTGCCATATGTAATCAATAAAATGCCGACTCAATGCCGATGTCGCCCAGCAGCGCATCAACAACACACAAACAAAAAAAAAACGCAACCAACAACAAGAGCTGTAATCAAAACAAATCGAAACGCCTGTTATCGAAACTATCGAGTGTATGCATTGCAAGTGCAACAGAGCCTGGAAGATATTACAATGCGTGGCCGTTTCAATAGTGATCTACAGGTGTGACGTCACATGCTTATAAGCAGTACAAACTGCGTGTTTATTAAAATGGTGTCTTTCAATTTATTTAATAATACAGTAAACTCAAAATAATGTTAAATTTCAAATATACAAATACAAGACAGTTTACTGAACTATTAAGAATAATATGTGAGAATTAGTATATATAGATCACAAAGCTAGGAATGCTTTAAACTGCTAGATAATGTAATTTACTGCAAGGTTGATTAGATCTTTTTAGTTCAGAGTCAATTACGACTAGTTTATTATCATTGGCACCTGAAATGCGAGGCATTTGGCAAACCGATAGTCGTCTTATAATTGCGCAATCTTCTGCATTCATGACCATCGTCTATCGCGCTCAGTGTGACCGTTTTTGCTGCAAACAGCTGATCACTCACTGATTTCTCATCGCGTCGTTTACAACAAAATTAAAAATATTGATAATAATTAAAATCAAAATAATGGAATCGCCCTTTTCAAATCCTGTGGCAAAGGGTATGGTGTCTGTGTGCAAAGTAAATGCGATTTCCGTGTTAAACGCAAGCTTAGATTTTCAGGTTGCTGGCGTTTCGCGCAGCGGACGCGTACGCAAAAAATCATCCAAACTGTTGGACTTCGAGTCGCCGGAGGAAATTGAGAAGCGAACGAAACGTCCGGGCAGGCAACCGGCCAGATATCCAGGACGCGGTCGACCGCCCAACGCGCTGCGAGAACGGGAACAGGAACTGGCGCTGGCCTACGCCGTGGCGGAGGACGACGTGGAGGATGAGCTGGAGCACAATCACAATATCTCCGATGAGGAGACGACAATACCCACAATTGGCGGCACAGCCGATTTACGCGGCGCCCTTATGAACTCCGACGATGAGGTGGACACCCTGGTCCAAGATCTGGTCGAAGGTGTCGAAGCGGAGGCCTCCTACACAAACGACTCACGGGTCCGTCAGAGTCTCTACATGCGGGAAAAGTCCAACAACAAGCGCAAGCTGCTCAAAGACAACAAATTGCAGAGAAAAGACAAGGTACGGGTGCGCTACACGGCGTACAGCCTGTGGGCGCGAGAGGTGCGCAAACGGGACTTCTCCGAACTAGGTGAGCCATCATCCGGAAGCTGAAAGAAAAAGAATAATTAATCGCTAAACTTTTCCGTAGACTTTGCCAATGCGGCTCGAAGACTCAGCGAGCTGTGGGCTAATGTGTCCAACAAGGAGAAGAACGCCTGGCGCCGCAAAGCCAAGGTGCTGGCCGCCAAGGCACGCACCCGGGAAAACAATGCTCCGGCGGAATTGGCCCCCACGCAAACGCCGACGAAGGCGAGCAATGGCAGCGCCTCTGTGGTGACTACGTCGTCTCTGGACTCGTCCTTTGTGAATCGTGCCACGACGAGTCGCACCAAGAAACTGGCCGCAGAGCGACGACAGGTGCCGGAGCAGGCGACGACGCCTTCGACGTGGGCACAAAGCAGACAGAAACGAGCGAATAATAGCCGGATCAAGGCGAGTCCCGTAGCCGTCAGCCAGGCGAGCCCGTCCCCGCGACAAAACGCGGGACAGCAGCTGGACATGGAGCTGGCCAGTGGCAAGTCATCGCCATCGAATATTGAGGCTATAGATGCGGCTGCCCATTTAAAGCTGCTCGGCGAGAGTCTGACCGTGATTGGCGAACGCTTGAAGGAGCACAACGGACACGTTGCCCTCTCCGGCAGCCTGTCCGTCCTGCTGGACAGCCTCCTGTGCTCGATGGGGCCGCTGCTCTGTATGACAACGCAGATACCTGGGCTGGAGAACAAGAAGCAGCTGAGCACAAATCTAGCAACGACGCTGGACAACATTGCGTACGTGATGCCAGGACTGTAAGCCACGTCGAGTTCATCAATTTTTGTAGCTCCCTTTGTAAGTATGATATATTTTTATTGGCGTATTGCGGGGAGAGAATGAGCGTGAGTATTTGCTCTAGGCAGAATTAACATAGAAACAATATTGTATAATTTAAATAAAACAAAAACAAAACAATTGTATATAAGCTAAACAGGAGGAAACAATTACCCATTAGTAAAAATCAAAGACAGAGAAAAGTCAATTATTGAAATCAGCAAAATTGGAGGGAAAGTGGTTTATCGTTAAGCTAATCGATGTGCAAGTGCGCTATCGATATAGAATAAGTTTGTATCAGCAACTATCGCAAATTATAAGCAATAACTGCAACAACGAGTAAAAATAGCTAAAAATAAAACGTAAGCAAAAACTTTAATATTAATTCATTTTTTTCTATTACATTATTGAAAATGCTCTATTAAAATAATATAAGAACTTATTTAGGCTTCGCTTCAACAGTAAATAACAAAGTAAAAAACAGCAAAATGAAGCAGAAAATGTACACAAAAGTTTTTAGTTTCAATTATAGAATCATAATATTTAGAACAGCTGACTAGCTAGTTAGTTTCGAGATATATCGTATAATTGCTTTTCTTTTTTAACGGCTACAATTGAGCCCATCTAGTGCTAAATCAGTTACTAGCCTTTTTCTCCTGCTAGCACTGCACCCCTATCGATATAAACTAACTGAAACTATCGATGCGGATGCACTTTGAAAGTGCCCATCACTAAAGCGATACCATTGCGATAGAGTTTTTCTTTTACGCGGAGAAGGCAATTGCAATTTATTGACCAGAATTTTGCGACATTTGTTAGATTTAGGACCCACACACAGACGCAATGTTTAAGCAATATCCGACGAGCAAGAGGAAGAAAACAACAGAATTGCAGTTGCCGTGCGGCTGGCGCGACTGCCAAACGATCTGCGATGGCGACTGGCTGCTCAATGGCCACATTGCCGAGCATCTGGAGAAGCTGCAGCAGCAGCAACACGATGAGGACAAGTGTGTCTGTGTGTGGAAGGACTGTGACTTCCAAACCAATTGTCGCAATGAGTTCGCACGGCACAGTTACTACCACGGCTACTACCTTAATCTGCTGCTGCACGGCAAGCGCGAGTGCGAGCTGCATCCCGAGATACCAGCCTGCTTCGCGCTGGTGCGCAACGGCAACAGGCTGCCCGAGCTGAAACAGAACTTCCAGTGCGGCTGGAGCGATTGCAAGCGCTCGTTCATCTCAATAGTGGAGTTCCAGGATCACATAGTGCAGCACGCCTCATTCGAATACGAGATACAAAAGTCCCCGGACGACGAGCGCCCCAAGACCCAGTGCAACTGGACGCTGTGCAACAAGATGCTGGAGAACAAATATCGCCTCATCGAGCACATAAGCACGCACTCGAACAAAAAGCATGTCGCCTGCTACCACTGCGGCGAGCTGTTCCGCACGAAGACGACGCTCTTCGATCACCTGCGCCGTCAGCCGGACAACAACAGTGAGTGGGATGGAGAAAAGAAATAGAAACACATATAACCCCCTCTCTCTCTTTCGACTACCCCTCTCTCTCTTTCTAGCACACAAATTCCAATGTGCCCAGTGCTTCAAGTTCTTTGCCACTGAGAAGCTATTGCGCGGTCATGTGGTGCGGCACGTGAACTGCTACAAGTGCAGCATGTGCGACATGACCTGCAGCTCGGCCAGCTCGCTGACCACGCACGTGCGCTATCGCCACCTGAAGGACAAGCCGTACAAGTGCACCGAGTGCGATACGCGCTGCGTGCGCGAATCGGATCTGGCCAAGCACGTGCAGATTGTCCACTCCAAGCTGGTCCATCAATGCGATCAGCCGGGCTGCCAGTACTCCGTGCGCACCTACACCCAAATGCGACGCGTAAGACAAGCTGTCTCTATAGTCTCCTCCCTCTCTCTCTCTCTCTTACACTATCCATCTCTCTCTTGCAGCACTATCTGGAGGTTCATGGCAACAACCCGATCTTCTATGCCTGCCACTGCTGCGAGCGCTACTTCAAGACGGGCAAATCCCTCTCCATGCACCTGATCAAGAAGCATGGCTTCCGGCTGCCCTCGGGGCACAAGCGCTTCTCGTATCGCGTGGACGAGAACGGTTTCTATCGGCTGGAGATGACGCGCATCGAGAGCCTGGAGGTGACGCAGCAGATCTTGGCGCCACATATCAAGCAGGAGCCGGACCTGGCCGGCAGCTGCTACGAGATCGTGAACCCCATTGGCGTCGACTACGAGCGCATCATCGTCTCCAACGATGCCAACGAGGCGCAGCTGGTGGGCGAGGTGACCATCTCGCTGCCCAGCCTCGATGCCGAAGACTTTTGAATCGAAATGGAAACTACAGTCAGCACTCGTTAACACAAACGGCTGTGTCCTCTCAAGCTCCCCCCCTGTTCCTGTTTCCACAAATGCACCGCCGAGTACTCATAGTTCGTAAGCCTCATTTATCCTTAACGAGACGCCGGAACTGCAGCCAGAAACACCCACCCACCCACACCCACACACACATACACACACATGTGTGTGTGTACATGTCCACGAATAAACACTGTAGTCCCAAGTTCAACCAGCCGAGTCTCTTCCATACATACATATAGCATAATCGCATTTAGAAAGAGTTACGTATATATATATTACAAACTAAAGAAAGAAAAACATTTAATTTAGTTGTAAGCAAAAGTTTTAAGAGTTCGACGAGCATATTTAATAAACCAAACCATGCACATCACTACAAATATATACTTTGTATTTAAAACTAACTTTTGCTGCGCATTTCTTAAATTTTCTCATTTTGCTCTGGAAACTTCTTTCCAAGGAACATCCCAATGCAAAGATTCCATCATTGTTTTGTCGTCTGCCCATCTAAGCCCATTGGTTAAAAAGAGAAACAAGATCACAAACCGTGCAAACTACAGTTACAGTTAGGCAGGCCTGCCCTTGCCAATGTTGACAATTTGGCTACTTTCATGTCAGTGTTGGCGCTTATGTATAGCAGCTGGCGGTAATTATAGCTAGTTTAGTTTATCTTTGAGTTGAGCTAATTTACACAAAAAAGTGTCCTATCTGGATTTCTAAATTTACATTGCTCTATTTCTGGTGTTTTTGACTAATTGATCTGGCTTTAAGATTTGGCAACACAGACGCCCATTATGCCAGCACCGGCAGTTCAAGCTAAAAAAGCAGCTATGAACAAAGGTGGCATCGCTGTTGCCATCCCAAGACAATGCAGAAGAACAGTTAAGCTTTTGCTTAAAGTGAGGTTATGGAACCTCCAACAAACTTTCGTTTTCCTTCCATTTTTGGTGCACTTGAAAAAAAAAAATAAACACATTTTGCGCAATTATTGTAATTTGTTTTTTTTTTTTTTAATTGTGGCTTCGACTTTTCTGTTTTCTTTTTTACACGTTTTAGCAAATGTAATTAACACCGCGCAACATAAATAAGCATAAAAAAAAAACACAGTTGCTGTTGTTTTTTGAAGTGTGCTGCTTGATGTAGTTGCTGCTATTGTTCTTGTTGGGTTGCTCAAGCTATTTACTTGGCATGAGTCTGAGCCTTCCTCAGCTGAGTGAGAATGTTGGAGAGTTCCTCACGCTTCCTCTTGGCGCGAATGTGTGTGCCCAAGCGGCGCTTCAGAAACTTGAGGGCGCGCTTGTCCTTGGACACCTTCAGCAATTCCATGGTGCGCTTCTCGTAGGGCGCATGACCAACCACCTCACGAACCAGATCGCGGCTGAACTTTGTGTGGCGGGTTTGAATCTGCAAAGCAAAGATAATGTAAACAACAAATGCCAATAGGGAATATTATTGATTTTTCCCCACTTACGTTCTTCAAACGGGAGCCACGCAGACCCTTGACCTTCTTGTCGCCGGTGTACTTAACATTCTTGACTTTGGTAGTCTTGTGGCCCCGGTTGAGACCAATACACAGCTCGTAGCGGACTGCCATTGTCACTGCAAAACAAACAAAAATGGTAAACACAGTTTTCAATTAGTTGCACTCGTTATTCTTGTTCAACAATTGTGCTATATTTAGCGTTGATATTTGTATTTGTTATTGCACACATAATTTGCACATACGGCTCTATGATGTTTGCAATAATTTAGGAATTTTTACACAAGTTTTTCGCGGCCGACCTACCTCAGTTGCTGTCAAATGGTAGAAAGAGCGCTGTCAAAGCAAGCTAACAGGAAGCCGTATTTACTCTGACATTAGCTTAGAGTTGCCAGACTATTCAGTTTCGGGCTTGCTCAGACGTGACGATTTTACATATGTAAATTAAAAAATTACAATTTATTGATATCTATTTATTATGTATGATTGAATTGTGTTACAAATATATGTTATACTTTAATATTTAGTTTTAAATTTTTTTATAAATTTTTGAATAAGGTGGCATCCTTACTCTTGAAATTATCATACCAAAGTTGCTAATAATATATCGTTTAGTATATTTTTTGAAAAGTAGATGTGTTTTATATTTCGGTGTCTTGTTTTCAGCAGCTGCCTCTCGTTTAAACCTAAATTCGACCCTTACGCTTAACTTTGGTATAAAAGAAATACTGTTTAAGTCTGAAAGTAGTATTTATATGTAGTTGTTTGAATAATTTTGGTATTTATTTTCTTATCGACTTTCTCGATTACTATTGAATGCAGCACTGTTCATGAATGTGTTGTCGTTCAACCCGATTAACTGTGCTCACACGCGTTTTAGCAATTTGTGCAAACAATTCAAGTGCGACACTATACGGAAATAATACTAAAAAGTGAATTTGTTTGCAAATTAAATGCGATTCAATAATTAACAGATCACTGTTTGAATGCTGTCGTCATTAGTTTATCGGCTTGTGTGCACAACGATGGCAACACTGCATACGCCGGCCATGTTATGATATGTAAAAGCTGAACGTAGACACGTGTTTAAATTGTGTTCCCAGAATACGCTCAACGTTTGTGTCATAATTCAAAATAAAAACTAGTGAATTTCATCTAAAAAAAAACATTAAAGTTTACAGTTACGCTCAAGCAAAAGCAATTGAAAGTATATTAACACCATCCCCTGTGGTTTCAATAGGTAAGCGCAATTTCGACCACGCGGAACATAACCTACTACAAAACATTTGCCAAAACACAGCTAGAAAATGGTGTCAAGTTGCTTGAATGTGCGCAAAGCGAAGAAAATTTGTTGTAAAGTGCAACGCAATACGAAAACAGAACAGAAATGTTTTATTTGTCGGCAATTTTAATTTTTTTTTTTTGCTGTTTTTTTATTTGTGTCTGTGTGAGAGTGCAAAAAATGCCCAACATAATCAATAGGTGGCAACGTCTTCCTCTTGTTGTTGTTTTTGTTGCCCTCGCTAACACATGCGGCATGCCATTTATACCGCAACTTTTGGTGTCTCTGCGCGCGTGTATGTGTGTTGAGAATGCCGTTCTTGTCTATATGCATGTGTGTGTGTAGGATCAATGTGCTCATCGCTTTAGTCCTTATTTCTTTACGTTTGCCGATTATACAATGAAATTTTGTTGCCGCTGCGTACATGTGTGCATATATGTGTTGGTGTGCGTATAGGCATGACATTTAGGTTTCAATATATCATACATATATATATATATATATATATATATAGGTATATATATATGCATATATGACTCATTTTGTCTTAGTTATGATTTTTTTGTTACGCTTTCCATAGAATTTTTCGTTTGCCGTTCTAAGTGTGTGTGTGTGTGCGTGTGCGTATTATGTTTTGTTTTGTTGTTTGACGGCTTTCACTGTGCCGCCATTCAATCAAATTGTTGTTGTTGCTGGCTGATAAGCAACAGCCAAAGCCAAACAACTAAAGCCAAATCAAAATATCACACATTTTCACGATTATACAATACACGAACAGCAAAAATGTCGCCGTCGTCCGTCGTTGAGCATATGATCGCCGACCACGTTGCCAGATTATGGCCCAAGGGGACGGACGGGGCAGCTTGGCAACTCTTAGCCAGATCCGTTATTGCACTTAGTGCGTGCGTGTGTGAATGTGTGTATTAATAGACGAAATTCGCCTGCTCACTCACACTCACACCCTTCGTCTGTGTGTTTGTGTATGATAACGAGGTAAATACCAAAGCAAACCATAGGCCTTGGCTGGTTTAACGACTGTCAAGCATACATAATACACAAATTAGGTGGAATTTGACTGAAACAAAGCTTTGCCTTTTGCCACCTGCTGCAAGTTCAAAGTCAAGCGCCAGAGCATCAAATTTGTTTTGTTTGCATAGGCACACACACACTCACACATAGACATGCATGCGAGTTTCGCAGCTTTAACGACATTCACTTTGGCCAGGTGGCAACACCATCATTTTCGCTGCAAATTCAAAATATAACAACAATTTGTGAACAGCCTCTCTCTCTCACACACATGCAACTGTCTGTCTTGATCGTTCAGCATTAATATGAATGACCTTTGTGCCTATATATTGTGATTAGGGCTTATCAATGGTGACGAAACCAGCTGCTAGATATATGTATGTGTATGTGTGCATGTGTCTAGTTTATAAACAACAGACAAATCAACACACACACACACACACACACACACGCAGCGGCAGTTCAACAGGTTTGCCCAAAAACACGCAGAGCGAGGGAGTGTGCGAGAGAGCGAGAGAGAAAGAGAGCGAGGCTAACTGTTTTTATTGTCTCATTGAAATGCTTTGGACGAAGGGCGCTCTTTGCAGCTAGCTGTCTCTTTCTCTATGCTGTCTGCTCGATTTTTGATTGAATTTTTGTTTCTGAGGCTGTTGACACCTTAACTGAGTGGGTGGCTTGGGTGGTTTTTGGTCTTGCATTGCCAACAATCGACAAATGGCAAATTTCTCGCTAGAAATAATAAATAGAAAAACGAAGCAAATCACACGATCCTCCTCTACACACACACACACAGACACACACACAGGGGGGAGGGGGTGGCAAAAGAAAAAAAAAAAACAAATTTGAAACGCTTTTGGGTAGTTTCCCTTTGTATATCGAGGCGCTATCATCGCACGGCGGAGATACGCATAGAAAAAAACATAAAGCTCGAATTCTGCGAGTCGCAACGCCGGCAGCAAAAGCAACGAATCAAATTTAATTAAATAAATAAATCAATATCAAATTGAGCCAAAGCTCAGCGAAGTTCAGCCAAATCCAGCGAAATTTCATTAGGAATTAAAAAAAAAAAAAATAAAATTTTTATTATTTTTGTTAATAAGAAAATCGAATTCTTAAAAAATAAAAAAATATTTAAAATATTTTTAAAAAATTAGAAAAATATATAACAAAAATATAAGAATTATATATAAAAATTTTTGAAAATATATAATAAAAATATAAAAAATATTTATAAAAAAATACATAATATTCAAAAATATATAAGATATATATCTTTATTCCCTACGAAATCTTACGAACAAATCAGCTTCGAGTATATTTGTGTGTGAGTTTGATACGAGTTTTGATTGTTTGGAAAATTCCACGAATCGAATCAGTGTGCGCACAGTGTGGCGGCTTTGTAAAGGTGATTTCCGAATTTTTGGATTTTGATTTTGAGCATTTGACAGCCACTTGATGTATTTTTATATATATTCATAGTTTTTTCTATTTAGTTTTGTTTTTATCAGTTTTTTTTATAGCAACGTTTGTTTTGTAACGATTTCATAACAAATGCCGTAAGCGTAATGCTTGTTGTTGTTGTTCTTTCTCTTCCTCTTCTCTTATGCTTGTTCTTTGGCTAGCCGAAAGCTGCTTGCGTTTGCTCTTTTCGCTTCTTCTTGTTGTTGTTGCGGCTTTTTCATCACACTTGACACTCGGCGCACGCGCAAGTGAGACGCACAATATGCGCTCTCTCGCTCGCTCGCTCGCTTGCTCGCTTGCGCGATCTGCACGCTAAATATGTGTGTGAGCACGCGCTCTCTCTCGCTCTCTCTTGCTCGCCTGGCTTCCGCGTGGCATTCTGCTTCTGCTTTGCGCCTTATTTGCTCTGCGCGTCGCTATTCGAATGATTTTTCTATAATTACGTATTTTTGCTATAAATACGTCGTCACACACACACACACCACACATACACATACACATACACATATATACATAGTTGGTTGTGGATGCCAAATAGGTCTCGTGATGGTCGCGACCCAAACAAATTGACTTAATGCAGCATTTCAAGCTATTAAAGGTCTAAGAAGTATCCATATGTATATATTCTGTACAGATATATATGTATGTATATATCATCTATTGCTCAATTGTCAACTAAATATATTCCTTAAGCCCATATACACAGACCTCATTGCAAAATAAAGTTCTTAGACATTTCCATGTACCTCTGCGACTCTCTTTTTCCACTTCTTTATGCTTTTCTCATTCTTAACGAGAGAGGGAGAGAGTGAGCTGAAGAGATAGAGCCCAGAAGAGAAGGAGAGAGAGAGAGAAGTGAAGAGATAGACAGAGAGAGAGAGAGAGAGAGCTGAAGAGATAGAAGAGAGAGAGAGAGAGAGAGAGAGAGAGAGAGAGAGAGAGAGAGAGAGAGAGAGAGAGCTGAAGAGATAGATAGAGAGAGAGAGAGAGAGAGAAAGCTGAAGAGAGAGATAGAGTGAGTGAGCAGAAGATGTAGAAGAGATAAAGCGAGAGAGAAAGAGATTAAACGGGAACTTCTTTCCCACGTTTTTAGAGCCTAAATCCATAGATAATTCCAGCAATTCAGGGTATAAAAGCTTCGTGAAATTGCCTATAACAGGCATCCGGAAGCCCTAGAGAGACCATAAAGTACATATGTATGCATTCCTGATTAAAACAACAAACTGAATCGATCTAGTCATCTTTGTTATTCCTTTCACATGAATGAAGTCTCATGAGCAGCCACAGAGTTGATTATTTCTATAAAGCAGTAGGCATTGAGGTAAATCAGATTTCAGTCATTCGATTTCCTTATTGCTTTAAACGTAACTCGAATACAACACAGTCGAGAAATATAATTTTTTCTGTCTAGACAAATCAGAGCGCAGACTTCTCGGGTTTTTGTATACATCTCTACTCGCGGAAAATTTGTGAAAGAAGTTGAAAGAATTTTTTTGTGTTTGGACAATAGAATTTGGAGAAGGAGCGTTTTGCGGTGCAGGTAAACTTGTAATCAGGCAATGCCACAGCAAAGAACACTTTTAGTTATCTCAATTTGCTTAAAGGCTTTCGTGTAATTACTTAACTTTTCCTATTCACCTTGCTCTCGTGTCTGAAGAGGAGTGGTTCGAGTCTCACTAGTAATGCTGTGCTCTCTGGTTAACATTATCTTATTAAGGTGCAACTTTGCTTCTAGATTACTAATCGATGTGCGTTTGATTATATTTGCAGATCCTCCAATATTCAGCGAACATGGTATCCGGTCGTCCTTTACTCTATCTCTCACTGCCCGGTGTAGCATTTATACTCGGCGTCTTTTGGTTTCGGCGTAGAAATAAAAATCGCATTGATAAAAACGATGACGATGCAAGCGATGCCGTAGCCAATGGGAAGCCGATCACAGAGGCCGTCGAGCCGGGCGCACAGCGTAAGGCAGCGAATGGCAAGTTGGCGACAGGAAACGGAACAGTACCTGGCACAGGTGCCACCAAATCGATGAACATCAGTGTGGGCGTGGGCAACGGTGCAGTGGACTTTGACAAGGAGAGCCCAAATACCATGCTATACGGAAAGTCAGCACCAATCACTATACAGAGCAATGGACGCGCCTCGCCGGGCAAGCATCAGCAACAACAGATCGATACGGAAATACTTAAGTCGAAGATCCAGGATGCGGAGCATAAGAAACTCTGTTCCATCGACGAGGACTTTGAGAATCTGTCATCGCCCAGAGATCTACCTGATTCGATATCGAAGAACCGCGCTTCCTTCTATAATCGTAAGCCAAACCAGAAGACCGAGGAGCCGGTGGTCATCACGGCGACACGTACACCAAAAATATCGCCAGAGAATTCATTTCTCGAGAGCAAATACACCAAGGAATGCGAGCAGAACAACAACTGCGAGCCAAATCCAGGTGCGGATGCCGATAAGAAGGAGGACCAGCTGCCAGAGGAGGCCGAGGACAAGAAGCAGGATCAGAAGCACAAGCAGGAGCAGATGAATATCGCCGTGGAGCAGGCCATAAAGCCCGTTGAGCCGGCACAGATCAAACAGACTGAGGAGGAGCCAATAGTTGTGGCTAAGCAAGTGGATTTGAATGAGAATTCGGCTGCTACAACCATTGTCAATGACACTGCCACTGCCAGTGCCACTGCCACTGCCACTGATGCTGCCGGCGCCGCTGCTGTTGATGATGCAGCCAATGGCAATCAGAAGCGCAATGTGGATGCAGCCAGTCCATCGTTGAGCATTTGCAGCGTTCAGTCTGGTGATTCGGGCAAAGGCTCCAGCTTGCCGCGCTCGGAGGCCACCTCACGCGTGAAGACCTCATATCGCTTCTTCTTTCCAAATAGCTTGATTGGCCAGCTGTATGGACGCAGGCGTTCCTTTATCAATCAGATCAAGTCAAAGACTTTGGCCAATGTTAGCCTGAGCAAGAATCGCTATTCATCCGGCAAGCTGCGCATTTGCACCGTCGACGGCACCGACAGTGAGATCGAGGCCGCGCTGGCCATGATACGCCAGCGCTTGCCATCCAGACGCTATCCAAATTTCTCTATGCAGAGAATCCACTATGCGCTTCCGCAATCCGTAGTTCCTCTATCGACTGAGAGCCTATATAGCTTACAAGTGAGTTCAAGTCACATACTGCCAGTCTCGATCTGTACCTCTCTGTATTCAAATGATATAGAGGGAGAGTTTTATGCATGTATTGAGTTACATACATATTCTTATATGCTGTAGGGATGTTGATCGATAAAGCTGGTAATTCCAATCGATTTGTCATCGATGGTATACGCTGTCACTTAAAATCGATACATGAAGCTTAAGCACGTATATATATATATGTGTGTTATCGATAAGAGCTACAATGTTGACTGTTCACTATTGCAATGAGAATCGATAAACAGCTTCAAACACAGTACATTGATAACAAACATGAAGCTCAAACAGCTTACAAAGCGTATTATCGATAACTATATTATCCAGTTAACAAATCTTTCGATTTCACAAATATAATCATAAACTCAGGCAAGTGAATGCTTAATGCTGAACGATACATTGATCAATATGATAAGCTGTCGCTTATCGAAAGTATATCTCGATCGATTATGCAACATCCCTAGAAAGCTATAATCGTACACAAAACCTAAAAGTAATGTAATGTAAAATTATCGATTTAATCGATTTTAAACTAATTTCATTTCATTTCATGAATTTAATGTATCTATTCTTACACATTTCGCAGATTAATTTGATCGAGGGCATCAACAATGATGTGCAAGTCAGCGCCGTGCTCTCGGGTGATCACGTGTTCGTTCAGCATCCACTGCATCCATCGCACCCATCGCTGCACGCACTGCAGAAGGCCATGCTCGACAGCTATTCGGCCATGGAGGCACCCAAGTTGCCCAGCATTGAGCTCAGCGCCGTCTGCGTGATGCCCGTCAATGGCTGTTGGTATCGCGTGCAGATCGTGGACTGCGATCCCAATCCCGATGAGGAGCATTGCATGATCAAATTCTTGGACTTTGGCGGCTACATGAAAGTTCACTTTGGTGTTTTGCGTCAGATACGCACCGACTTTATGGCGCTGCCGTTCCAGGCAACCGAATGCATACTCTCCAATATCGAGCCTATGGGTAAAGTATACCACACGGATATATGTCGATATATTTAATCAGTTCCTTTTTGTTTATAGCCGAGACCTGGTCTCCCGATGCGGCCGATATCCTCAACAAGCTAACCAAAGGCATTGTCTTGCAAGCACAAATCGCCGGCTATAATAGCCATAATGTACCAGAAATATATTTATTTGCTTCTCTAGGTCCCAACGTAAGTAAAAGCTGCATCGAAGTGAAAGAGATGGCAACTGCGTGAGAGCGAGTTAGCTGCATAGCGATTTCTAACTGAGTTTCTGTCTGTGATATTTGCAATTTGTTTTATACTCTTTTTGGATATTTTACTAATATCTTTCCTTTTTGCAGAATGTTATTTTTATCAATAAGGAACTGGTCGCTCGTAATCTCGCCAAATGGGTCGAGATGAATGACTAACAACAGCCCCAAATGAACAATGAAACTTAACACACATAGGAAACTACAACAACAACAACCAACAACAGCGACAACAAACAAGAATGAACAGCTAAACGTTGGAAGTCTCAAAGTGCTGCAAAAAGCTTCAAGGAATGCAAACAAAAAGAAAGTTGTAGAACGTGACTGAATCCGTATTTACTTATAAATACAAAACACAAAAGAACACACACATACACATACACACACACACACACACTGAGACATAAACACACAGACATGTAACGCATTGTTAACACAAACACACACAGACATAGACATATATATATATATATATATATATATATATATATATATATATATATATATATATTATATAAAGAACATTTATATCCAATGTTCTCGTTCATATACAAAAGGCGTTTAGAAGATATACACAAGAAAATGAGCAATAATTTTTTGTTTGTTTGTTGCTTTAGTTGCGAATGCCTCTACTATATGTTTGTTGTGCTCTGATCCATAGCTGATCTCTGCATATAGGCAACTTAACTAATCTATCACTAAAACTAAATCTAAATCTAAATCTAAACTAATTAGATTAGTTTCGAATGTGTATAGTCCTAAGAACCAGAAGGGTTTCGATGGTTGAGCTATGTTAAGGAATGTGCGCTGAACAACACAATAACACAATAATATATATATATAAATATATATATCGTCAGATTCGTTGGGCACTCGCCCACGCTCACTAATACACTAACACACTAACACACACACATACACACACACATACACACACACATACACACACACATACACACACACACACATACACACACACATACACACACACAAACACACACACACACACTTAAGCACACATCAAAACCAACGAAACGCTTCAGATATTACCATACTCAGAAAATAAGTAATATTACTTTAGTGTAAATAGGTTTTTCTTTTGTTTTGATAAAGAGAAGAGCAAGGCAAAATATGCAACTGACTTTGCATGAAGTATACAACAAGATACAGATATAAACATATATGCAAGTTATATATGAAAGTAAACTCTCAACTTGTAAGTTTTCTTTATCTCACAAAATCATGTTGTATATAATTAGAATGAGTTTTCCTTTGCTCTTTCGTCTCTTAACAAAAAAGAGTCATTAATTAACATAAATTTTTTTTATTTATGATTTTAATTTTGATTTTTAACATGAATAGTACAAGCATATTTCACAAATGTGTATTATTTTTTTTAACAAAAACAAAAAAATAAAAAAAAATTAAAAATTAAAAAAAATACAAAAAAAAAAAACCAGAAAAAAGATATATTAACTGAAAGTTTAGATGGAAAAAAAAAAGACTTACACCGCAGCCTATACAAATTTTTACTAATACAACAAACAGAAATTGTTTAACAGTAAATGAAGAGAAGAAAGAGAGAGAGTCTCTCGCGTCTCTCGTGTATATACATGAATGCCAACAAACAACACTTAACTAAAGCAATTGGTAAGAAGCAACAACAAAACACAGACACACTTAGAGATTATATATGGGCATATAGAGGTATATATATATATATATATATATATATATATATATATATATATATATATATATATATATATATATATATATATATATACACTGGTCTATGTATAAATCGAATAGTTGACAATTGCTTAACAAATTCGAGTCAAGTATAACAGAAAATGAAATAGTTAGTTCTATTGCCTTTTGTATATTAACTTCACAGGAAAACATAAAACAAAACACGTATATATGTATAAGAGTACATAATATATATATATATATATGTTTATCGAATCACAAATGAAGTGCTATGCGTGCGTGTGTCTCAATAGCATAAAGTAAACGTTAATTTATGATTTCCATTTCGTTTGCTAACATAAGCGTTGCACATGAATGTCAAATCGTGCACACACACACACACAGACAGACACCTACACATATACCTACACCCACACACATGCTATATTTATTAACGGATTTTTTTCAATTTTAATTGCAAGTAAATTCGTTTTGCCAAAAGGCTAATTAATTTTAACAAAATTTGTTAAGTAATAGCAAAAACCACGTACAAGTGTTGATAATTATATAATATAAAGTGTGTATATATATATATATATATATATATATATATATATATATATATATATACACATCTTTATATATACATTTATAAGACTTGGCGCCTAAATTTGTTTTAATTTTAATTTAATTTAAAAAATATCATTATATTTTCTTTTGTTTGTTTATGATTTCCTTTTGACCTAAAAAAAATGATTAATAAAAAATACAAAAAAATGGAAAAAAAATAAAAATAAATATAGAAAAAAAAAAATCCTAGTGCAAATTTTGATAGAAATGTAAAAGATTTTGATAATTGTTCTTTTTTTTCAATGTCTGAGTTCTGAGTAAATAAAATACTTATGTTAGCATATATAACCGATATTTATCTACATATATATATATATATATATATATATATATATATATATATATATATATATATATATATATATATATATATATATATATATATATATATATATATATATATATATATATATATATATATATATATATGTAAAAAATTAAATTACAAATTACTTATGATTATTATTATTATTATCATTATCTTTATTATTATTATTATTATGATTATGATTATCAACGTTTTTTTTTCTAGTTTTATTGATTTCACGTTGTAAAAAATTTTCACTTGTAAAATTGTTAACAGCTTAACTGAGACCCGGACACGCCCATACGCCCACGTACACACTGACATGGAAAAGAAGTTGATGTAGAGCACATATTAAATCGTAAATTTAACATCTAGTTATCGTGTTATATTATCTATTTCTATTCTATAAATACATATAAATATATATATATATATATATATATATATATATATATATATATATATATATATATATATATATATATATATATATATTTATATATATATATATATATATATACATACTATATTGTTCGTTTCTGTAATTTAATAATGCTGAGACGATAAATACAAATAAGATTTAATTTATGGACACATTCAAGTGAAAGTAATTTACAAGAACTTAGCTATTAACTAAATATAAAAATTAAAGCAACTATATTAAAAATAAAAAACAAATTGAAAAATCTAAAAACAAAATGTTTGCTTTGTGAGAGGCGGAAGTAGGCGTGGCCCATATATACTATACTGTATGCTGCTAAGGTAAGCCCATCTGGAACTGGTAAAGCCCATGGTAAAGCCCATAGCGCAGCCCAAGCAGAGCGCGTGCCTATGTATGCTGCTCCAGGATATCTTCAAGTCGAGCACTCCCAACTAGAGCACTCTTATATGCAGTCTGTTGATAACATTGGCTTAACATTATGTAATTTACAGAACGATATATTACAGAACGATGTATTTACAGAACGATATCTTTATTGATATCTTTAGAGCGTGCAATCAGCTCATATACTCCATATATGCCTATGCTTAGCTATAGTTTTCTAGAGGAAAAAGGCCGCATTCTATACAGTTCCTAATAGATCTCGGCCAAGTTTAGCTTTTTTTACTGAGTTGATACACGGCTTTGGCTTCGTCTCTGTGCTTCCCTTGAGATATGCATGCAGTTTGAGTGTTCTCGAGAACGGGTTTATGGCATGCTCTGCGAGTGGTCATAGTTCGATTGACTGGGTATTCACCAATGCATAATGGTTTTATCCGGGAATCGGCTACATAGCTACGGCCATAGCTACAGCCAACCAGATTGACATTTGGCTTTCGATGGGAATTCCCAACAGATACACATGTGTTCCGAGGTATAAAAGACCTCGAAGAGCCTATGTAAGACTAATCGAATATGCTTATTTTTGCTGTATACCCTGTAAATATCTGAAGTTTGATTTGAATTTACAAACGTATCAAGCACATTAGACAAAAGTACAGGGTATCTTATAGTCAGGCAGATTATTTGTTGCCTTTAATTACTCTCTCGCTTCAAGCAATGTTTGTAAAGCAGAGTGCAATTGCTTTTAGACTTGAGTACAGGGTATCTAGTAGTCGATCATTTTGTAAACATAGCTTAAAATTGTATTTTTCACTATATCAATGTATATGTGTTGATATATGTATGTATATATGTATGCGTGTGCACAAATATGCGCTAAGATTAGGGTATCTAATAGTCGATCATTTGCAGCACATATGCACTAGCATACGAGAAGTCGAGTCGGGCATGTATGCATGCACATTTATGTCTGATTTCGATTATAGGGTATCTATTAGTCGAGCATTCCTTCGCAGTGTTGAAATACCTCACCTCCAATAATCCTAATCACAGTTGGCTGTAGCTTACCTACTGCATCTCTCCCTCTCTCTCGATCTTCCTCTGTCTTCGCCCTTAGCCCACCTTGCGTGGGTGTCTGTAGCTGCTAATGGAATTAAGATCATTTGATGATTCAGCGACCGAATGTACCTAAACTGAACTGTACCAATGCTCATGATGATGATGATGATGATGATGATTATAGAAAATCATGATAAAATAAAGTTAAGCACATGTACCTAAGCTGTTAACGCTTCCATCAGCTGCTTTATTGCATAGGTACATTTGCTGTGGGCCAGTGTACCTACTACCTGCCCACCTATGTATGTACCTATGCCAATTGCTTTCAGCTAGTTGTGATGGTTCTTAAAGCGCTCAAAGCTCGACGCCGCCTCAGTTCTAGCCGTGGCATTCGCGGCATCACAACTCAACCTCAGCCATTAAATATTAAGCGCGACTCGGCCGTTGGTACTAGAGTACTTCTCTATCACTTCCCACCTCTCTCTCTCTCTCTCTCTCTCTCTCTCTCGGCACTCGTTAAAAAACCCCATTTAAACAATATTATTAACATTGACGCGGCGCTTGTGGTAATTGCATTAATTTTTATATATATTTTTTTGTTTTGTTTTTGTTTTTTTCTACAATTTTTGCTTAATTAAATGTGCAGCAGTGCGTAAAGAAAAACTTAATTTATTTATGTAAAAATCGTAAGAAAAAAAACATTAACAATTATTGAAAAACAAAAGCAAGGAAAGCTCGTGACGTTCGCCTTGCAACATGGAATTAAAGACAATGCCACACAATGGGGCCAATGGCAGCTCCCAACACAACAACAACAACAACAACAACAGCAGCAGCAGCAGCAGCAAGCCAGATGTGAGTAGAAGAACAAGTTCCAATTCCATAACCCATATAGGATATAGATGTCGGAGCTGGTTTGGAAATGCGAGTGCAAGTTTCCAACTGATTGATTATATTTGGAAGTGACAGTTCCCGTTTTAGTTCCAGCTCTAGTTCCAGTTCCAGTTCCAGTTCCAGTTCCAGTTCCAGTTCCAGTTCCAGCTCTAGTTCACTTAGGCTTGTAGAAGGCATTTGATATAATATTTTGAATTTCTTTGGAAAAGTTCCAAAACCAGTTCCAAACTAGTTCCAGTTCCAGTTCCATTTCCATATACCTAACAGCTATCCTATATATTCAGCTGATCTGAAGTGTAAGCGTTCCCAGGTATTTTGTAGTTATCGTATACATTCGGAACTAAAAGAACCAGTTCCAGTTCCAGTTCCAGCTCCAATGCCGCTTGCCTTGTTGACTGCCTTACGATAAGTTTAAACTAAAGTTGAAAAGTTTTTGAGTACTTATAGCATTCATTATTATCCGATGAACCAGTTTCAGTTGCACTAACACTCCCACTACCAGTTCCAGTTCCAGTTCCAGTTCCGCTATCACTTCCTCTTCGCTTTACTTTACTAGTTTTTAAGGTACTTTTAGGCTCTTGAATAGTATAAGTATTTCTCGAACCAATTCCTAGCTCCAGTTCCAGCTCCAGTTCCAGCTCCAGTTCCAGTTCCAAACAATTTTTCAATTCGATTTTGAAGTACGTCTAAATTGAAGTAAATCTAATTAAATCTCATCAACACATCTAGTACCAGTTCCAGTTCCAGTTCCAGTTCCGCCTGCTAGAACGACAACTTTTTAATTAGCCTCAGTCCCAGTGCTTAAGCTCTCAAGTACTTTGAAGTGTCTGTCGGGAGTAGCGTAAGGGGAGAGAGGCAGGGGGAGGGAAAGGTCTTGGAGCACCTGTCATAAGAGTACTGGAGGTAGAGTCGTTGACGTTGTTCAAATTTCAGATTGCCAAAGACAATATGATTCTTTTCTCTTGTCTTGTGACTTTATAGAGCATCATTTAATGATTGAGGCCGTCAAAGCGGCTGCAGCCATAAACCAAGGCAAACTTATCTAATATCCCAATACAAAACAAAGTTACAGAACGAGGCCCATAACTATCTCTAGGCGAAAAAAAAGGCAACTCAGCCTAGGAGGGTATGTAAATCACAAATATATACAGTGGAAGTGCGAATAGAACCAGACTTATCTGCTTGCCTTTGGCAGCTTTATGGTGTTTCCCTAACTTATTGTGGCCGGGGCACAAACAACTCTGAACTTGTATCTCTCTGGATATATGCATATGCATATTGTGAGCTATTTATTGGGAGCAGATAAGATAATTTCCCAGCTGTAAATCATCCCGTACCAAAGACTTTCGAAATGATTTCGTGCTTTGGCGGAAAATTGTAATATTAGTCTGAGGAGGATCGGTTGTCAAGTGTGATTAGAGAGAGAGAGAGAGAGAGAGAGAGAGAGAGAGAGAGAGAGAGAGAGAGAGAGAGAGAGAGAGAGAGAGAGAGAGAGAGAGAGAGAGAGAGAGAGAGAGAGAGAGAGAGAGAGAGAGAGAGAGAGAGAGAGAGAGAGAGCTTACTTGATTAGGAGCATGAATGAGTGGAAGATTGGGTGCAGATCCTCATGTAAGCATTCTGCTTGTCATTTGTTGTCAACTGATCTTGCCTGGTAATAGTTCGTGTCAAATCTTGTATGAGTAGATAGCTGATAGACTGATAGACTGATATTTTGATATATGTGGATCTTTGGAAATCAGTTCCAAGATTTTTCTAGACCATCCTAGATCATTGTTGATCACTGTGGATTATTCCATATTGATTAGCATAGATCAGCCTTGATCATTATTGATCAGTGTAGATCATGCCTGATCATCGTGGATCGTTTGTAGCTCATTGCTGATCATTAAGTTCATTGTAGCTCATTGTTGATCATTAAAGAGCATTGAAGGCCGATCTACACCACTTTTGATTCATGTAGTTCATTGTAGCTTATTGTAGATCAGCTTTCATAGTTGTCAATCAAGGCAGATCATCCTTGATCATGGTATCTCATTGTTGATCACTATTGATCAATGTAGTTCATTATTAGATCATTGTAAACCATTGCAGACCCGTGATCATTGTAAATCATCCTCGATCAATGTTGATCATTATAGATCATTACAGGCCGATCTGGATCACAGTTGATCATCCTTGATCATCGTAGATCGCTTATTGATCTTTGTTGATCATCAAGTATGTCATTGTAGATCATCCTTGATCATCGTAGCTTATTGTTGATCATTGTTGATCATTATAGAGCATTGAAGGCCGATCTACACCACTCTTGATCCGTGTAGAGCTGTGGATCAGCTTTGATAGTTGTCGATCATCATTGATCAAGGCAGATCATCATTGATCATTGTAGATCATTGCAGATCATCCTTGATCAGTTCACTGCTTATCGTCATGGATCACTGTCAGCTTTCATCGATCTTCAACTTAATCAAAGAGATTTTTATTTGGAAAAACATTTACATTCAGCAAATTGAACTTCTCACTCTATATGTACTCTATATATAGCACGATCCAAAACATTTCAATCAAGAAACTCAGCTGATCTTGCTCTGCTCTCGCGCTGTTATTGAATACCTTCAGTCTTATGTGTCTGACATAAATTCGGAGTGTACGTATATGGGCCAAACAAAGACGATTGCTTCCGCTGCTCTTTGCAGATAATTAAGATCCATAAATATATATATGCGCATATATATATCTGAAATATTTTGTCTTTATGGGGTAAACATGTCGCAAGGTATTTGAACTACAAATAAAACAAAAATTCCAGAAGATATACATATATTTTTTTGTTGTATTCATGTGCTTGGGCCTTTCTCTGCGATCCGCAAGTTGCCGATCTATTTGATGTCATTCGCCCAGACTTTCTGGCAAGCTGTGCAAACAGCTACAATTGTAGTAATGACTGACTGACTGACTGAGGGCCCCTCTCTGATAGGTATTACTACTAAGTACAGATGACTTGGTTGAGTCAGCGCGTCTGAGAGTTATTTCCTGGCTTTTCCTCTTCTTCTTCGCCTTCTTCGTCTTAGTTTCTGGACTTGATTCATCAACTGGTTTATCGCTGGTTAATTGCAATATAGCAAAGGTAGCAGATATTATCGATAGTCATTTGTGTTTAGGGCTATTCCAATCTGCGCTTTGCATATGGTATACCCTATAGACAGTGAATGCCAATAGGGCATATTGGCTGATGTGTGCACTTTAGCTTGGAAGCAGAATTTTATCTTTTAGGCGTATATTTCTATTCTATAGCTATATTTATATCGATAAATATTGATTTATTGGCCACAAATATCGAATATTATCGATTTTCAATAAACACTGACTTTTTTTAAATTTAATTCTTAGCATATAATTTTTTGATTACTTTTTCTAGACTCTAGTAGAACATAAGTCGAAAGGTCTGTTCTTTGATGTGCTACCAGATACCCTATAAAAAAGGCAGCCTTGGCATAGGAACTGGAATTCATAATAGAAATTAAAAGTGCATTAGTAGCTGTTTGATTTCCGACTTAGTTTCAACTTATATACGCCTTGCCAGAGCAGGGCACAGGGTAGTTTCTAGTCGAGCATGCTCGCCGCGCTTAAGCTAACTGGTTTTCCAACTAGCGTGCATTAGTCAAAGCTTGTTTCACATTTTGCTTTCCTAACAATTTGCTATTATATTTATGACATGCATGTCTCCCCCTCTCTCTCTCTCTCTCTCTCTCTCTCTCTGGAGACATATGTAGATTCTGAAACTATTCTGAGCTGTGTGACTGCGCATGCAGTTGTTTAATTGTTTTAGCTTTTGTCACAGTTCTGTGAACACTTTTCGCATTTAAAAAGTTTTTTTTATTGAAATGGGGAAGTTTAGTAAGAGTCGTGGGAGACTTAATTAAGTTTATATATATTCTCGAAGGGACCTCTTTGTATCTTTTAATTAAAAGATAACTTTCAGCCTAAACGGCATTTCGTTTTTTGCGCATAACTTTTACATTTTTGGCGCTAGACTTACCAAATTTCGTATGTAGTATCTCATTTGTTAAATATAATTTTGATTTTTGCTATATTTTGAATAGCTGCTATTAATTTTGCAGAATCAATTAAGTCAAATTTAAATGGAAAATATTTACAATAATTTAGTGAGATTAGATTTGTTGTAATTTATTAAAGTCTTTTATGTAATATTATGATCATGCGCTGAAAATTTCATTAAAATTCGTTGAGTAAGACAAAAGTTATTAAGGAAAACGTGTGGCCAACTGGCTGAGCCATGCGGCAATTAGCGCCAAGCGCTGGCATTCTCCCAATGCTAGAGCTCACACACACACACATACACATACACACACACATATACACACATGCACTCAAATGCGTGCATTCACTTGAAATTGAATAGAGCTTGCAATTGAATTGTGTTTGAATTGCTAGTTTAGGTTAGCATTTGACAGCCCGAGGGCTGAGGCTAGGATGGCGTTGTGGTAGAGACGCTGCCGGGGTAGCACGGGGAACCCGGGTTCAAGTGCTGTTGCAGGCAACTAAATTTCGATTAATTTTTTTTTAGCTTTTTTAATTTCGTTTAAAAAACAAACAAAAACATAATTTAGTTGTCGTTTAGTAGTTATTGAATTCGCTATCTAATCGAACTCAATAAATCAAAGTTTTGTCTCATAAATCAGTTCCGTGTGCGGGCGGCTTAGCTTCAATCAGTGCCTAACTATATGGGGCCCCATAATTTGGGCGCAAAGTTCCTTAAGCAGTAAATAAATCTGGTTGTAAATTCTGTCATTTATGGCAATTAGTTTCAGCTTAATGGGACTATATAACACATATATATGGCTGACATGCGTCAATGATATCGGTTTAAACTATATATTGTCAATTTGTGTGAGGCATTTTTGAGTTGATCAGCAGTAGTGTTCAGATACTTAGCTTAGATAGGTTATTCATATATGTACCTCTTTTGATGCAACCTATCGATCACGCACACCCTGCTGCTGGTTAACTTTATAGAGATTCAACTATAGAGCAGGCCTTAAAAGATTCCAACTCTCTTATATGCTCTGCCTCCACTTTAGGTACATATAGAGAGATATCAAGTCTCTCCACATATATAGTAAACCAATATACTCCCTTTTCATTTCTTGAACGAGCATTAAATTACGTTCTTAACTATCTTGTGATCTAGTAAACGAAAAATCAAAGTTAGATAAAGGCGATAGCAATTTTTACGAGTGCCATAAAAGAACCAGAACTAGAATAGAATTTCTTTGACGTGAACTAGATTTGATGGCTGCTTAATACACTCGTTTACGAAGTGAGCAGAGTATATTGGTTTTGTGGAACGTCCGTCTGACCATGAGTAAGTATTACGCAGTCAGTGCCGCCCGACTGCAACACAACTTAGAAATGTACCTATTTTGGTACATTCTCACACATATTATACACCACATTAGACGATCTTCTTATCTTACGCATTCCGAGTATTGTCAACTGTTTTTTTTAGAACTTTTGCAGAAATTTTGCCGTTTTCATCAAATATTTGTGCTCGTGTCTGGTAGAATTATGTGCAAACATCAACATGACATTAGATAAATCAAATATCAGCTCTGGATGCGATAACATTGACCGAACTTAAATTCCAGCCTCATCAAATTAGATAATGCAAGAGACGATGATGAACTGATACGCGAGCCATTTAGATAGCTAATCTTTTAGGAGAAAGGGAGGGAGAGAGAGAGACAGAGAGTGGGTCATAGATAGTTGTCTGTCATAGAGCCTGGTCGTCCCATGAATAGCTTTCATTAGTCTGTCAACTCTACACGCCTGAATATTTTCTGATTATTTCCTTAGAGCAATGAGAAGGAGGCCCAGCAGAAGGATGCGAATCGCACGAATTGGTCGAATGGCCTGGAGTTCCTCATGTCCTGCATATCCGTATCTGTGGGCCTGGGCAATGTCTGGCGCTTTCCCTTCACGGCCTACGAGAACGGCGGAGGCGCTTTCCTGATACCGTATATCATAGTGCTGTTCCTGATCGGTGAGTGGGCAATGCATAATGAATAATGAATGATGAATAGTAAATAATGAATAAAGGCTAGTGATTATTGGATAAGGAATAATGAGTAAAGAATGATGAATAGTAAAATAATGAATAATGGCTAATGAATAATGAGTAATGACTAATTAATAATGAATAAAGACTAATGAATAGATAAATAATCAGCAATGGCTAATTAATTATGACTAGTAAGACTAATGAGTAAGGAGTAATGACTAATGAGTAATGGCTAATGAGTAATGACTAATGAGAATAATGAATGATGAATGATAAATAATGAATAATGGATAATGATTATTGAATAAAGAATAATGAATAAAGAATAGCGAAATAATAAATAATTGCTAATGGCTAATGAATAATGACTAATGACCAATGAATAATGAATAATATCTAATGACTTATGAATGAAGAGTTATGAATAGAGAAATAATGGGCAACGACTAATTAATAATGACTAATGACTAATGAGTAATGACTAATGACTAATGACTAATGAATAGTGAATAATGTCTAATGACTAATGAATGAAGAGTTATGAAGAGATAAATAATGGGTAATGACTAATGACTAATGACTAATGACTAATGAGAATAATGAGAATAATGAATGATGAATATAAAATAATGGAGAATGTATAATGAATAATAGATAATGAATAATGAATACTTACTAATGAATTAAAAATAAGGATGAATAATGAATAATGCATAATGAATTAAAATTTCCTTCTTAGGCAAACCCATGTACTATCTGGAGATGATAATTGGACAGTTCACCAGCCAGGGCACGGTTAAGATCTGGTCGATTTGCCCATCGTTTCTGGGCGTTGGGTATGGCCAGGCCTTCGCCACCATCTGCATCATTACGTATTACTCATCGCTGTTGGCCTTGACGCTCTACTATTTGTTCGTCTCCTTTCAATCGGAGCTGCCCTGGTCCTACTGCCGGGACGACTGGGCCAACTGCGTCAACTCGATACCCACGGAGCCTGTGGAGACGGCATTGGGGAATACCACCTCCTTGCTGGCTGCCGAGGCGAACAGCTTGTCGAACGTAACCAAGCTGCAGAGCAGCTCCGAGCTTTACTTTCTGTAAGTCGAGCTGGAAACTAGCATTCATCCAGCCTGTCTTGAGGTGTTCTCCTTTTCCAGGAATGTGGTCATCAAGGAGAAGTCGGACATATCGGATGGCATCGGTTCGCCCGACTGGAAGCTAACCATAGCGCTGTTTGTCTCGTGGGTCGTCATATTCCTGGTGATAATGCGGGGCGTCAAGAGCTCCGGCAAGGCGGCCTATTTCCTGGCCCTCTTCCCCTACGTGGTGCTCTTCGCCCTGCTGGGCCGCGCCGTCACCCTGGAGGGCGCTGTCGAC
Source organism: Drosophila paranaensis (assembly GCA_035047545.1). Taxonomy (NCBI): domain Eukaryota; kingdom Metazoa; phylum Arthropoda; class Insecta; order Diptera; family Drosophilidae; genus Drosophila; species Drosophila paranaensis. The sequence continues at coordinate 139,444 of JAWNPL010000146.1, forward strand.
GGCATCATCTTCTTTCTGCAGCCCCAGTGGGGCGAGCTGCTGAACCCCATCGTCTGGAAGGAGGCTGTCGTCCAGTGCTTCTTCTCGCTGGCCGTCGGCTGTGGCCCCATCATCATGTTCGCCTCCTACAATCGATTCGATCACGGGATCTACAGGTGAGCATCCATCGCTTTCTCTATCTCTTTCTCTATCTCTATCTCTATCTCTATCTCTATCTCTATCTCTATCTCTATCTCTATCTCTATCTCTATCTCTATCTCTATCTCTATCTCTATCTCTATCTCTATCTCTATCTCTATCTCTATCTCTATCTCTATCTCTATCTCTATCTCTATCTCTATCTCTATCTCTATCTCTATCTCTATCTCTATCTCTATCTCTATCTCTATCTCTATCTCTATCTCTATCTCTATCTCTATCTCTATCTCTATCTCTATCTCTATCTCTATCTCTATCTCTATCTCTATCTCTATCTCTATCTCTATCTCTATCTCTATCTCTATCTCTATCTCTATCTCTATCTCTATCTCTATCTCTATCTCTATCTCTATCTCTATCTCTATCTCTATCTCTATCTCTATCTATCTATCTCTATCTCATCTCTATCTCTATCTCTATCTCTATCTCTATCTCTATCTCTATCTCTATCTCTATCTCTATCTCTATCTCTATCTCTATCTCTATCTCTATCTCTATCTCTATCTCTATCTCTATCTCTATCTCTATCTCTATCTCTATCTCTATCTCTATCTCTATCTCTATCTCTATCTCTATCTCTATCTCTATCTCTATCTCTATCTCTATCTCTATCTCTATCTCTATCTCTATCTCTATCTCTATCTCTATCTCTATCTCTATCTCTATCTCTATCTCTATCTCTATCTCTATCTCTATCTCTATCTCTATCTCTATCTCTATCTCTATCTCTATCTCTATCTCTATCTCTATCTCTATCTCTATCTCTATCTCTATCTCTATCTCTATCTCTATCTCTATCTCTATCTCTATCTCTATCTCTATCTCTATCTCTATCTCTATCTCTATCTCTATCTCTATCTCTATCTCTATCTCTATCTCTATCTCTATCTCTATCTCTATCTCCTATCTCTATCTCTATCTCTATCTCTATCTCTATCTCTATCTCTATCTCTATCTCTATCTCTATCTCTATCTCTATCTCTATCTCTATCTCTATCTCTATCTATATCCTTGCTAGGGACGCCATGATTGTCACTACCTTGGACACCTTGACCAGCCTGTTGGGCGGCATTACCATATTCGCTATACTTGGCAATCTGGCGCACAATCTGAAGGCGGAGAATATCCGGGATGTGGTGCGCAGTGGCACGGGGTTGGCCTTCATCTCGTATCCGGATGCCATATCCAAGTTCCAGGCTGTGCCGCAGCTCTTCTCGGCCCTCTTCTTCTTCATGCTGTTCGTGCTGGGCATCGGCTCGATCGTGGCGCTCCAGAGCACAATTGTGACCATCATCTGTGATCAGTTCAAGTCGTGGAAGTACTGGAAGGTAGCGCTGGCCACGTCCGTTTGCGGCTTCCTCATGGGCCTGGTCTACGTGACGCCGGTACGGATTGCAGCTAACGGATTGCTGGAAGTCCCTTTAAGGAGTTGCCTAATGAGATCTATTTTTTGTTTGTCTTTGGACAGGGCGGCCAATGGGTGCTCACCCTAGTCGATTTCTATGGAGGCACCTATGTGGTCTTCATATTGGCCATTTTCGAGCTGTCCGGCATCGTGTGGATCTACGGTAGGGATGGGAAGGGTCTATATGGTACATATATGTCATCTATTTCATATCTCCCAGGTCTTCAGAACTTTTGCGACGACATCGAGTTCATGAGCAACAAAAAGGTCTCTCTCTACTGGCGCCTCTGCTGGTCCTTCTTCACGCCAGTCATGATGATTGTGATCTTCATCTACTCGATGGCCACGATACAGCCGATTAGGTACAGTGAGCTCTACTTTCCCGTGGCCGGAGATGGTAAGCCAGCAACTGCAGTATACCTAGATAATCTATAATCCCCAAGCATATATACATATATATATACTCTCTATATAGTCGCGGGTTGGCTGCTCTTTGCCGTGGGCGCAGCCCAGTTCCCGCTCTGGGGCTGGTGGTACATCTCCACCCATAGGCGTGGCAGCTTCGCTAAGGTATGTCTACAGCTCCATATAGGGCCCAAATTGTTACCAATTCTATGTTTTGCAGTCCTTCCTGGCCTCCTTCCGGCCCAGCAGCAAGTGGGGACCCGCCAACCCAGAGAATCGTCTCGCCTGGCTCATGTTCAAGACCGATTTGGCCGCCAAGCGGGCGAACCTAGCGAAATCGAATAAGCTTGGCTTCTTCCAGCAGAAGCTGCGCAACCTGTGCGGCAGAGATTAAACAGATTCTACCATCTATATATATCTATATATATATATATATATATATATATATATATATATATATATATATATATATATATATATATATGTATATACATGTATATATGCCTATGCCTAGTTCTATGTCCTTTCGATTTGCCCAAATTCGATTCAGATTCAGTTCACAACTCTATCTATATGTATATAACTTTAACTAAATATATATATATATATATATATATATATATATATATATATATATATATATATATATATAAATTTGTACAATTCTACAATTATTTCATAGTCGTAAATATTTTAGAGTTTTTTATTATAATCCAAAAATTTGCAAATAAATTATATTTATAAACTTGAATCTGGTTTTAGTACAGGAAATCTTATTCCATGCTGCCCGGCGTTGCTCGGTCTCTGAGTAATGTTTAGAATCTTTTGAGATATATACTAGTTCACCATACCCACGAACTAGTTTACAATGTCCACGAACTAGTTCAAAAATACACACGAACTAGTTCACAATGTTCACGCACTATTTCACAATGCACACGCACTAGTTCACAATACCCACGAACAGTTCACTTAGCCCACGCACTAGTTCACAATACTCACGAACTAGTTCACACTACCCCTGCACTAGTTCACTTAGCCTGCGAACTAGTTCACAATGCCCACGCACTAGTTCGCAATGACCACGAACTGGTTCACAAACCAGCTGAAATCCTTCATTCCAAGGCCAGCTAACTCTAGCTACAGTTAAGTTAAAGACATTTGCTCTTAATTTTTCATACAAAGCCCTTTATTATGTTTAAAATTTTTCAATTTTTCTTCATAAATTAATAATTTACAACTTTTACTTAATGTTTTTCTCTTCTTCCCATTTTTTGTTTGTTTTTTGTTTTTCTTCTCATTCGTAATTAGTGTTTATTATTTTATTTTTATAAATTTTCGTGTACATTATAACAGTACAATTTGTTTTGTTTTGTTTTTTTTTGTTTTTTATTATTTTTTTTTAATTTATTAATTTTTTTAATTTTCGTTTTTATTTAAGGGTAAATTTGCTATAAATATTTAGTGGGGGGAATTCTTATGAGGTAAATGCTTAATGAGCAACAAAAAAAATCAGATCAGTTTATGCTACATACATATACATATATATATATATAAATATAAATATATATATATATATATATATATATATATATATATATATTTTAGTAATTGTTTTTGTTTGCTTGTTTTTTATTTTTTTTAAATATATTTTTATACCCTGAACCCATTGAAAATGGGTAATCAGGGTATAATGTTTTTGTTGGAAGGCGTATGTATGTAACAGGCAGAAGGAGGCGTGGCAGACCCCATAAAGTATATATATTCTTGATCAGGGAGACAAGCCGAGTCGATTTAGCCCTGTCCGTCTGTCTGTCTGTCTGTCCGTCTGTCCGTCTGTCCGTCTGTCCGTCTGTCCGTCTGTCCGTCTGTCCGTCTGTCCGTCTGTCCGTCTGTCCGTATGTATGAACGCGTCGATTTCAGAACTTACAATAGCTAGAGACTTCAAATTTTTTTTGTAGGTCCCTGTATAGGGCGCGCATATCGAGTTTGTTTCAGAAATTCGATAACTGTTATCGTTTTATTGTTATCGATTAAAAACGAAAATCTAAATTAAGCTAAAAAATTCTATCTATTTCATCTTTCTAGCTAGAGTCTTCAAATTTTGCATTTAGTGTTATTTGGGTCTTACGCAATTTCGGTTTTTGTTAAATTTTGGGTGCCACGCCCCCTTCGCCTCCAATTTGTAACTCCCGTATATCAAATACTAGAGACTTGCGCTTTGGCACATACATATATATGGATGACGTGATCACGCCCAACAAGTTTGATCAAAATCGTTACTCTAGAAAAAAAAGTTATTAAACATTTAATTTCCCATAGCATTGCCATGCAAACAGCAGCCAAAGAACTGCTGACGCAACGATTTGCGCTTGTGAGTGCTTGCGCCTGTGTATGTGTGTGTGTATGTGTTGTTTGTAATGAACATATATATAAACTTATGTATATTAAAGAAACGGAGATTGTTTGGAATTGCGGTTCTTCGCAGGGTTCAGGGTATACCCTAGTCGAGCGGTCTCGACTAGAGTTTTCTTACTTGTTTTTAATAATTTTTTTTAGACAAAAAAAACATTTTGTTTTTATGCGTTTTAGAACTAGTTTTTAAAAATTTCATTTATGTTCGTCTGCTAATATAATATATATATATATAGCTGTGTGTCTATGTGTGTGTGTGTGTGTGTGTGTGTTTGTATTGTGTATTGTGTATTGTTGTCCTTAGTGTGTGTTTTCAGTTTCTTTTTAAATCGTAAAATACTAATTTAGCAAATGTAGGCACCCTAAATATTAAAGCTTTTGCAAAACACGATTTCTCGCTAAGATACATATACACACACAATATATATATATATATATATATATATATATATATATATGTATATATATACATGCATATATATATAACAATATATATGAATTGAAATATACAATATTGTAAATTCAAAATAAACTTTTTTTTTTTGTTGTTTTGGTTTTCAATATTTGTTTTTAGCTTTTATTTCTTTCAGAAACTTTTTTTTTTGTTTAGCATTTAATTTTGGGATTAGTTTAGTTTGTGTTTTTTAAATGTTTTTTTTTCTCGTTTTTAATAAAAAATTGTTTCTCGTTTACACATATACATATATATATGGTATATATATATATAGTATATATATTGGTTTAATCGTTTAGTTTAACATAATTTTTGGTTTATGCTTTATAAATTGGTCTTTGCTTCGGCTTCCGTTCAACTAGTTTTGAATACATTTTCTATAATACAATGTAAAGTCAAATATGATCTTCAATTTCTACTCCCTCTCTCTCTCTCTCTCTCTCTCTCTCTGTTTCTATATATATATATATATATAGTATGTTGTTTGTATATAGTATACATATATATATGTATATATATATATATTTTTTTTTTATTATGTTTTTCCTTTGACGTGTTGAGTTCTTTTCTATATAGTTTAACAAGTTTTTTAGTTGTTACTGTTGCTGGGTGTCGCTGTGTTGCTCAACTGTGTTGTACAGTGTAAATATAATACTAAAAAAAAAACAAAAAAAAATCTTGTGCTTTGTTCACTTTGCACTTGTCGCACTGAACTGAAGCTTTAATGACACACACACACACACGCACACTGTGTGCACAGTGGTTGCGCACACCTGTTTTCCTCAAGCATCAAGAACAACAAACAAAATGTCTACTCAAAAAACAACAACAAACACGAAAAAGAAAAACTGCCTAAAAAGTTGGGCTCTAGAAAAGTACAATATATCTATATATATATATATATATATATATATATATACATGACTATTATAGATTTTTGTTTTCTTTTTTTATTTTTGATTTTCGCTGCCTGTGTACCACTGTGCACGCACTCAATCAGCCAGCAGCCTATGTCTATATGTTGTTTAGTTTAGAGTTAAGTTTAGTTATACATATATATATATATATATATATATATATATATATATATATATATGTATGTATGTATATATGTATATATATATATTGGGTTTGCATCTACTCTTGTATAATTTAAGACCTGTCTTGAAATTTCGGTCCCTCATATCAAAGTTATTCATTTTTTTTAAGGTATTGTGTTTGTTTGTTTGTTTGTTTGTTTCGTTTGTTTGTTAAGGAAACCAGTTTATACGCGGGAAAAATGTTGTTTGTTTGTTGTTCTGTTTGTTTGTTGTTGTTTAGTTGAGGTGTTGAAACCCAAATGTGCATTTATATAGTTAATAAACCATTAAAGCTGGGCATACTCTCTCTCTCTCTCTCTCCCACTGTCTGTATACCCTGCACCCATGGCGAAATGGGCATGTATTGTTTCGTTCCGTTTCGTTTCGTGTTGTGTGCGTGTGTGTGTGTGTGTGTGTGTGTCTCTGTCTCTGTCTGTCTGTGTGTTATACTCTGTGATAAAGCTATTTTGACAGCAGTCTTGAACGTTCATTTCAATTTCAATATTCAATATTATATAAATAGGTATACTCTTTTCTTTTAGTTTGCTTAAGGGCTTCACTGTTTCTAGTCGCTTTTCCATCTTTAGGCTTTATATAGGCATACATATATACATCTAAATTTTCCTTATTACTCTTTACTCTAGCCAAAATGTTTGCAGACAAAATTCAAAATTGATAAGAAAACTTAACCAGTGCTGCCAGATCGTCGAGAAAAGCTAAAGCGAAATAACTAGAAATCGCTTTGATTTCGAAGCTGTGTTTGACTATGCGAACTAATTTGGAATGTCGTTAAGAACTCTATTCAAATTTCAATCAATATTTTAAAAATCAAATTCAATAATTTTCTCCCTCTCCCTCTCCTTCTCCTTCTCCTTCTTGTTTTTGGCTCTAATTGACGCAGCGCTTGGTAGTTGAAAAGGTTCTCTCCTTTGGGTTCTACTTGGGGGATGTCTTCCTGTTGGGTCTGTGATCTTGATCCATTCCATTTAGCTGGTATTTTCTATTGTTGCTTTGTTTACTTTCTCTCATTGGCATATGCATTTCGGGGGAATTCAGCTGTAAAACTTGTTGAACTCTTCTTTTTTTTTACTTTTTACTTATTTGCGACTCGCCTAAAAGCTTTTTATAGTTTATGCGCTTTACATATATGTATACATATATATAATTCTTTTCTATTTCAATTCTACTTCATTTACCTATTTAAAAAAAAACAATTAACTTCGATGCTCGCAGTTAATACTTCATTTCCTTTTAGAATCTTTAGAAAAACTTTCGTAGCTGTGCCACTCGCCTATAAACTACAGACTAACTCTTTTCCTTAGTACTTTCATTTATTTTGTTTTTTTGGTATTTTTTTTGTATTTTTTTCGGTATATTTTTGTTTAGAACTAGTTGAATTGTTTTTGGTTTTACATGTATATTACAAAATTCAATTAAAATTCATTTACTTGACTAATTTCGGTTTGTTTTTCATTTTTAGTTTATTTTTTATCTCATCTCGTAACTCTCTCAAAAGCTAGTCAGGTTCTTAATTGAGTTTCTAATGCTTGGGCTCTTTTATTTTATTATTATTTATTTTTGGGCTATTTCTTTAGCATATATACTATATATATATAGAGTGGTATATATGTATATATGCAACATTTTACTTGAACTTATTTCTTAAAACAATTTGAATACTCGTATTAACATCTTTAATATTTATATGTTACCTATATATGAAACACACACACACACACACACATACAAAAAAAACAACACTCTCACACACACACACACACACATACTATCCTTCGCCACTTAACCAAGTCTGCCTAAACTAAAATCAAAAGTGGCAAATGTTTTCCAAGCTTCTATTTTTTATTTATTTTTTGGTATTTTTTTTAATACTCGCTCAATCAATTCAAAGTGGGCATATGGGCTTTGTACGTCTGTCGCGATATATATGATATTTATTCAGAATTTCGACGGTCTATATAGGCTGACCATTAAGTGATATGCACGCCCATAGGGGGCGCGGCATACAGTTTTGTTCTCTAGCTGCAACGGGCTTAATAGTGCTGTAAAGTTGGTTCTCTAAATAGATATATGTATATGTATATGTATATGTATAGGTATATGTATGTATATTCGATAAACTTAAACTGTGACCGAGTATTGTGCAGTCGGTTATGCCCGACTGTCGAACAACGTTTACCTTAGTTTAACTTTAATCTAATATATAGTTCTATTATAGTCAACTCTATATGCATTTGCTATGGCTTCAAAAGCTTTGCTCTACCCTTCCTCCCTCTCTCTCTCGCTCTCTCTCTCCCACCCTTAGCAGACTTGGCTTGAACTGTAGTTCTCTCTCTCTCTCTTTCTCTCTCTCTCATTCATTCACTCAGTTTTTCCTTAAATTTGAACTCTATGCTAGGGTAATGCCAATCCGAATTACTAGATAGATCATTATGCTAGGCTTAGAAAAAAAAACACTATTCAGATATATATATATATATATATATATATATATATATATATATATATATATATATATATATATATATATATATATATATATATATATATATATATATATATATAGTATGTATATATATAGTTATGTACACTGCCATGCACTTGAATAGGGACAGCATTTTGAAATCGAATATACAAGTATTTGACTCAAATAAACTTATTAAACCGATATACCATATTTTTTTTCTATTCAGTATTTCATCCTCTATTAATGTAACTAAACAAAAACTTCTTTAAAATAACCATATTTTTATAAAAAAAAAATTCTGTGAGTTCTTCATAAATTGCATACTTTTTTACGTGCACTTGAATAGGGACAGAAGTGATTTCAACATTATGCATACAACTTTATGTTATGAAATAAATTTGTTTTCAACTTATAAACATTTTAAATATAAAAAAATACTTTGGGCCGCAGTAAAACACGTATTGGTGGAGAAAAAGGAACAAAATTTTCGTACAAGGAGTGCAACTTTACGTACAGGGAAATTAAAAAAAAAAATTGGAAAAAACAAAAGTTTGGTATACAATTTTCTTAAAAACTCATCAAATTATGGGAAAAATATAAAAGACTGCATAAAAAAAGAAATTTCATCTACTTCTGATTGACGAATTCTTCGAGGAGCATCAAATTAACATAGTCCAGCTTCGAAAATCCATTCAAAACAACAACTAAGTGCTAGTATCGATATTGTAAACAGTGTTATTCGTAAAGCTGAACATCTAAAAATGTTGAAACTATAAAAAAAACCGCCACTTAATACCCAACGCAAGGAATCTGATCAAGTTTTTGCTTGTGATCATGTGACTTGGCAGCAGGAATGGCATTCCGTGGTGTTTTCAGAAGAAAAACGGTTTAACTTAGGTGGAACTGATGACTTTTCATATTATTTTCACGGTATTCGATAAGAAGAACGCTTTCTGTCTCGGCATCATAGCCGGGAGAAAAGTGTAATGTTATGGGGGGCCATCTCATATTATGGACCATGCTAGCTCCAAGTAGTTTCAACAGAAATGAATGCAACGCATTACAAAGACTTGCTAGATGAAGCGTTTTCTGAGCTAAATAATATCTTTAGACTATTTACATGGACTTTCCAAAAGGATAATGCCCAAATTCATACTTTCCGAGTGTCTAAAATATGAATCCTGCCGCAAAACGTGGTTTTTATGGAGTGTCCTCCATATTCTCCGGATCTCAACATTATTCAGAACGTATGAAGATGGATGACAAAAAAATGATTTCCGATTCTGGTTGGCAATTCGAAGACATACAGGCATTAAAAGACGCCATCGACACAGCCGGGAGTGAAATATCCTTAAATTACGTAAAGGCTCTATATTACTCTCTTCGTAATGGGATTTATGAAGTTATTTCGAAAAAAAATTGTCTGCAAACACTATTAACCACTACTAAATTAATTGAATTAATTAAATAAGCCTTAAAAATTAATATAATGTATATATATTTTGTTAAACATCAATTTTTATCTCTTGTCCCTATTCAAGTGCACGTAAAAAAGTATGCAATTTATGAAGAACTCACAGAATTTTTTTTTATAAAAATATGGTTATTTTAAAGAAGTTTTTGTTTAGTTACATTAATAGAGGATGAAATACTGAATAGAAAAAAAATATGGTATATCGGTTTAATAAGTTTATTTGAGTCACATACTTGTATATTCGATTTCAAAATGCTGTCCCTATTCAAGTGCATGGCAGTGTATATGCTAACATTTGACTTTTGTCTCGCCCATTTCGAAGTGGATCTATTTACAAAAGGCCGATTTCGAAATAAGACTTGTAGAATTACTAATATTACTATTACTGTTATTGTTACTATTATTACTATTATTACTATTGTTACTATTACTACTATTATTGCATATACGTTCTCTTTTTCTAGTAAACTTATTCTCAGTGATCTTCGTGGCCATCGACGCTGCTCCCATCGCCAGCGCACTCGCCTCGCCGTCGATACCGATATCGATACCGATTCCGATATCGATATCACCTCCTGTCATCGCACTGCTCTCTACATCCTCGGGTATGGCCGGTATGCTGGTGCTCTCAGCGATACGCTGATGTGAATGCGAGTGCGAGTGCGAGTGGGGGTGAGGGTGGGGGTGGTGGTGCTGATGCAGCGATTGGTAGTGCTGCAGCTCGATGAGCTCCATCGATGATGTGGGCGAGTGGGCGAAACGCTGTCGCAGCGCCGGCTCCATCAATGTGTTCGTCGTTCGCGTTGGCGACATCGATTTGGACATGGGCATGGTTGTTGTTGTTGTTCCTCCAGTTGTTGTTCGGGTTGTTGCTGTTGTTGTTCCAGTTTTAGTTATAGATGATGTTAGCTCTGCGGTCATGGGTCGTAATGGATGCATCTCGATGTTAATCACGGAGTTGGAGCGCTCTCTGTCTGATATTCAGCTGCCGTATTTGTTGGAAGATGCGTAGCTATTAACTGCAGATCCATTTGATGGCATGTGAGTATCAGGCACTAAATGTGGTGTTCTACTAGATATAGGTGGCAAAATAGGGCTTGTTGGCCAATGGTAAGTAGCAGCGGCGTTATTGGATGAGGGTACACTTCTATGCAAAAAGCAGTATATATATATAATATATATATATATGTGTTAATTCTCGATTAGATTCGCCTTTCGGTGTTTTCTTTTTATCAATTATCAATTATGAATTCATTATCATTATCATTAGCATTAGAGTATGTCAATGGGTAAATGTGTGTGTGAGCTCGATCAATATGCCGAAAAGATAGATAGCTATAGCGCTATGATATGAGATAAAAAGCCATATGGAATGCATTTTCAAACCGATCAAATCAACTCTCTCTCTCTCTCTCTCTCTCTCTCTCTCTCTCTCTCTCATTTTTCTTTTTATTTCTTTTCCAATTCCAAAATGCAAATTGATAGCACTCACAGACACTCTCTCTCACTGTTTTCTCTTTTCTTTTTTGCTTATAGTCACATGCATCTTGCATAGAAGAAGAGATTTGTACGATGAGGGGTGGGGGGGGGGGAGGCGGTGATCTCGGGAACTACTTGGACTCTCACAATGACTTAGACACAGACACACAAACGAAAAGAACATTGAACGAAAGAGACGAAACAAAAACAACAAATGTGGCGATAGTTGAAGTCCACGGGCTACAGACGGTGCGATAACGATAAGTATCGATAAGCGATTGTAAGTTGCTAACTGGCAGATCATTCACTGTTATCAATATATAGACCGATACATGAGTATATATCGATATAAACGATGAAGTGATAAGCGTATATCGATGCCGATATCGATATCGATATACTATAGTTAACTAATGTGATCGTTGATTGATGATGAATTTTTTAATATATAAATCGATAACAAACATGTGTTTTTGATTTCTGCTGTTTTTGTTTTGTTGATCGATATATATATATCGATAAACACCATAATTAACCTATGTGTTTATTGATTGATGATTGTTTTCATATATATCGATAGTATTGTTGCTGGTTTGAATTGCCCTGTTAGTTGCTTATCGATACATATCGATAGCAACTGTGCATTATATGGATTTGAATTGACGTTGCCTTCGAATTGAATTTCAAATTTAAAAATTTAAGTAGGGAATACCCTTGAGTATATTTCGATAGATTCTATTACCCCTAATTGGTTTCGCAGTCAAGTTTCAATTCAGTTTAATGTCGAGTGGACTTCAACTATGTGCGCAGTCAATGCGAATGATATGTGCGAGTGATGAGGATGCCGATGACGATGATGATGATGATGGTGATGCAATGCATAAGCTAATTGCAAATATGCTCGATGGGCCACTTACCTAGAGTGGGGGAACAGCATGGGGGCCGCATTGAACATGGATTGGGGCGTGGGCGGCTGAATCGATGGCTGAATGGCAGCGGCTGCTGTGTCCGGGTGCAGAAAGTTGCGTCGTTGTTCGATGCGCTCCTGATGCTGGGTCAAGCAGCGCGATAGTAGATCTGGAAGGCTTTCCATGTGCTCCTAACGATATCAAATCATTAATCGAGAACACTTATCGATAACTAAAGCCTAACGCCACTCACTTGTAGACTTTGCATCTTATCCTCTAGATTCGTTAGGCGCTCCTCGATGGCATCCTGTCGACTCGACATTTCCGATATTATTTCATAGACCGTATTTTGTGTCTGCGATGAAAATATTCGATAGGTTTTGTGGGCTTTCGATAAATAGTGCTAAAATTGTATAACTGGAGCATTTGTACTACCTTGGCCATATCGGTTATTGTGTTGGCATTATCCATTAGTTTGCGTTGATCCATTTTAACCTTTCGCAACCTAGTGGCAGGTGGAGGGGGGCGGGAAGAATCATCAAGTTTATAAACGATATTATTGGATATACGAACAAGATCTAATTCATTATTTCGTTACATCATTCATTTGTCATTGTGATAGTGCATTGACGCCAATGTTGAAACGGACAATGCCTCGATGTATATATTGTATATATAGATATATGCACGATAACGATATATATCGCTATACACATATGCCCATATATCTCAATTTGATTGTGAGTAAATACAAAAATAAAAAAAATGTGATTTTTTTTTTTTTGGTTTTTTAACTTTTGTGTGCGTAAGTGTTTTTTTTTTGCCAAAATAAAAAGTTTGTGGTTTTTTTTGTTTTTTGTTTTTTTTTTTTTTTTTTGCTTTTGGTTTAGCGTTAAGATTGCAGAAAATCATATCAGAAATGATCAACAGACAAATGGTTTATCACACTTTCTTCACTTTGCTCATGAACTACTTTCAGTGAGAAGCGAACTCTACACATGAGCTTAAAGCTACTTTGTTCTACTCTGAGCATGAGATGACTGAAGGCGTGGGCTGTTGAACGGGCTTGTAAGCTGCTAGAAGCTGCTGGAAAGCTGTATTAAAAAGCATAGAAAGCTTCTGGAGATTGGAGATGATTGTAGAGCTTTCTTCAAAGCTACTGTATTGTTAGTTTTGAGTAGTATTTTAAATATACTCAATGTAAACTGAAAGTTATTGAAAAAGCTATAGTCACAAATATTGATAGTATTAATGAAAACTGCTTCAGCAGTGAAGCAATTTGATTGTGAGTAAATACAAAAATAAAAATAGATATAGATATAGATATAGATATAGATATATATATATATTTGGGCAATGTCTAGTGTTGGTTAAGTTGGAGTGTTGCAAAAGCCGCCGATAGTTTTAGATATGAGTTTCTGGAAAATTAACGCTGCATGCTAGGTATTTTGTGGCTAGTTTTCGGTATTATCATAACGTAAAAACAGGGCTTTACAACCTATTTACAGGCTAGTAAAACGAGTTCAATCATTTAATTATGTAGATTTTCTCTTTTTGGTTTTTCATTCATTGAAATTATTTGTTTTTAGTTGATTATCGCACTCATCGATTGCTGTTCATTATCGTATTAGTTCTGTAATGCTATGTACAGTTGGGGATAGTATTTAACAGATAGGGCATATAGAGAGGCAGAGACTCTTCACATTCACATTACAATTCTAGGCGAAAAGCAAAAACAGAAAAACAGAACGAGAAGAAAGCTTGGATATAGTTTAGAGGGGAGTACGCGATAGCTAAGAGAGAGAGAGAGAGAAAGTTCAAAATTTTATAGCATACTTTTTGGGGGGCATGCCAATTGGAATGAAATTGAAATCTGACAAATATACAAATATATTCGATGCAATGGGGAACCTATTAGTATCGTCATATCATTCAATAGGTCAATTATCCAAGTTCGAATAGCTTAATTTGAGTGAAAGCTGCTTTTATGGTTTGGATATTGGCTAAAAGCTTTTGCCTAATAATGTGTTAAAGCAATGATCGGCTTAAGCTCGATAGCAACAATCGATAACAGTTGCTGAAAGTAGTCAATGAAAACATATATTGATACAAGTTATCGATAAATGTTATCGATAACGCACAATACAGATGTGTGGATAAAAGATATTGTTTATTATTCAAGCTCAAAAGAAATTATCGATAAATGTTATCGATTACTAGAAATCATATATATTATTCAACTTCAGGCGAAGTTATCGATAAAACCTATTGATAGCTGTTTCGGAAAACAGTTATCAATAACAGTTATCGATAAGAGCGATCGGTAACTAATAAGCTAGTCAATGATCAATAGTACTAACGATAACAGTTATCGACAAAATTTATCGATAATCGCTAACAAATACAGTTAACGATGTTGGATGGCCAATCGGCCATGACAACAGGTGCCCCACACACACACACACACAGATAGTTAGGTATATATAGACGCACATGTAAGGACAGTTGGACAAAGGACAAGAACATAACCAAAAAAAATAGTTTGAAAATTGTGATTTTGATGATGGGGCTTAGTCGCGCTTAGTTGAGCTGTTCGTAACAGAGCTTTAGTTGGGATTTCGTTCAGGCTATATGGTTGCATTGTACAACAGATCTATTAACTATATATATAGATGCACATATATAAGTGTGTATATATATATATAGGATATATGTTATTGCTTGAGTCCTTTCATTTGATTGAGGATTCAGTTGATGTTGTTGCTGTTGTTGTTGTCTCTTTAACTCAGTCACACGTTCTTGTTATATATATTGATTTATATTTGTTGGTGGTTTCTGACAGTTAGTTGTTGATATTGTTGATAGATCTCTAAAAATACTCACGCATATATAGCTAGAAGGAACTTTCTTTGGTGGGTTCTTACACGGCCGGGATTAACCCGTTTTACTAGTCTTGTATGTTTGTAAATGAGCCAAGTTTCACGTAGAACATTCGCCGCAGCATTTTTCAGCTATATTTTTATGAGAAGAAATGAATTATTAGAAATTATTAGAGTTGTGGGGGTAGTTGTGTTCCTCTATGCTACGAGTACTTAGTTAAACCAAACGATCTATCGAAACTCTTTCAGTATCCCAAAGTCTTTCGGTCCACGACTAATCCAATCCCATTGAGGTTAAGTCTGTGTGTAACTGTACTCTGTCCTCTTCTGGTATTTTTATAGTTGGAGCATTTTTCAGTATTTTCCAGTATTTTTCAGTATTTTTATTTATTATTTTACAGTATTTTTCAAGTACTTTACTAAGTACATCTATCGAAACCCTTTCAGTATCTCAAAGTTCTTTCTGTCCTCTTCTTCTGGTATTTTTATAGTATTTCTAGTATTTTTGCAGTATTTTTAGCAGTATTTTTCATTTTCTTTACTAAGTACATCTATCGAAAGTCTGTCAGTATTTCAAAGTTCTATCTGTCCTCTTCTCACCAGAAATATTATAGCATTTTAATAGTATTTATAGTATTTTTCAGTATTTTCCAGTATTTTTCAGTATTTTGCATGTAGTTTACTAAGTTGTCCCAGATCACGTCAGTATCTAGCAGAGCTCTTCACGGTCGCCTGCCTAGATTTCAGTATTTGTTGTTGTTGGTCTTCGACTAAGTTC
This sequence comes from Drosophila paranaensis, assembly GCA_035047545.1. NCBI lineage: Eukaryota > Metazoa > Arthropoda > Insecta > Diptera > Drosophilidae > Drosophila > Drosophila paranaensis. The sequence continues at coordinate 155,403 of JAWNPL010000146.1, forward strand.
ATTGAGCTTGTTGTCTACTTGTAACGGTACTCTATAGAGTTAGTATTTTTGTTTTTTTTTTGTTGGCGTATGTGTATAAATTTAGCTAAGTGACGTCTGTGTATGGCATGTTACTCTAAAGAGTTTTTGGGACTTTTTTTTGTGTGTGTTCGAGACATATTTTGGTGGTATTTATAAAGAAAAACAAAAATACTATGGTTACTAAATATTGGAGACGATCTATACCCTTTTTGTTAACTGCGTGTCCATCATGAAGTTGTGCACATGCTTCTCGGCGCGGGTCAGCTCCAGCTTGCGTGAGACAACAGCGACAAGGAGAGCCGTACAGCCAGCACCCTGTAAAACGATAACAGACCAAATCGACATTAGCCTATCACACGTATAGATGGTATTTTGTTGTTGTTGTTGTTGTTGGTATTTGAAATGCATTGAGTGCACTGCAGCGGAAACAGATGCAAAGTAGAGAGCGAATCGGCTTCTATATTGCATCCAGATTTCGCTTGGGCAGCGGGCCATCAATCATGATTGAATCAGTCGTTTAGTAAAGTGTTTTCTTTCGGTTTTTTTCGTTTTGGTATTTTTTTAATGCCAGTTAATTGTCTCGGATTAGACATTGAAATGATTTGTTTTGAGTCCAGAACTTATGTTGCTTCTCAATAATTTTGCTTGGTATTTTTTTGTTTTTTCTTTTTTTTTATTTTTCGTATTGCTGTCGCCTCTGCCTATACGTATTTTTTTGGTATTTCGAATTCGAATTCTTTGAATCACATAAAAATGAGCGAGAAATGCGAAGAGATGAGAATGCAGGAGAGCAGTTAGATTGGATTGTATGAAATGACTGATTGAGTGCAATGTTTTCGAATATGGCTGTCGCAAGTTAGTTGGAAATATATATAGACATATGGATATATATATCTGTCTATATATATATCAGAGTACGTTCTCAAAGTTGTCTATATGTAATACAACAGTTAGAGCTTTGTTTGTTTTTAGTAATTTAGATACACACATACGTAACAAAAGAGTCTAGAGAATAAAGGTATTTAGAGAGTTTTTAGAGCTTAGAGTTTTTAGTATTAAGTTTTTAGTATTTTTTTTGTTACTTTTTTAAGGTATTTGTATTTTTTATGACAATTTCAATTTCAAAGACTACGACATGATCAATATGCAGAGAGAGAGAGAGAGAGACAGTGAGAGAGAGAGAGAGAGAGAGAGAGAGAGACAGAGAGAGAGAGAGAGAGAGAGAGAGCGAGCAAGCAAGAGCGAGACGCATATATATAGTCATAAGATAGAGTTAAGGATAGAGCCAAGAAATTAATTTGTATTGTAAAGAGAGAGAGAGAGAGAGGCTAGGGGGGAGGGAATTAAGTGTAACGGCCCCGTTTTTGATAACATATCGATAACGATAAGTGTTGAATAATACCACACGCATGCATACTATTATTCGTATTGCCAGCCAGATCCAGGAGTGAGTGAAAAGCGTGAGTTCTGGTATAGCTCGTAGTTCTCTCGGTTATCGGCTCTACAGATGCGCAGATGTGTTGTTATCGATATGTATCGGTGTTATCGGTATGTATTTGTATGTATGTATATATGTATGCATGTATGTGTATGACAAAAGTACATGATGGAAGTACTTAATTAGTAAGACTAAGCTAGAGGGCGGACGTGGGGCGTGGCGGGGTTTGGGTTGAGGTTGGGTGGGGGGTTTTACATTGCTGACTAATTTTGTTGTTGTTGTTTTTTAGTGAGTTTGAGCTTTTTTTCATAGTTTTGCTGTAGGATGTCATTATTTACATATGAATTAATCGATAAGCCCCGATATCGATAAACGAAATGAGCAGGATATTCGATTAGAAACAGTTAATTTTAATTGCTAATTTGATGTGTGTGCAGTTGTTGGACAGTTTCTTTTTTACTAAAAATATGTTGTTTTTTTTTGGTATTTTTTTTTTTTTTTTTTTTTTTTTTAGTTGTAGATTAAAAACTCACCATTATTCCTGTACTGACAGCGATACCACGTCCACAGTACGTATTCGGAACAATATCACCGAAACCAACACTCAAAAATGTTATCGCTATCAGCCACATTGCATTTAAGAGATTCGCATGTTCTTCGTCATGAAATCTGCATTTGCATTATAGTATCCATTTTAAGTACATACAGACATATGTATGGTTATATATATATGTGATAATACATATTTTCGGCATATTTCATTTTGAATTTTTCGGTATTTTTTCAGTATTTTTTCGGTATATTTTGCAGTATATTTTGGTATGTAATTTGTAAAACGCAGTCAGGGGCATAAAATACGGTATTTTTTTGTTTGTTTGTATTTTTTTTTTTTTTTTTTTTGGAACGGGTATACGAGCGCGCAGAGCGTATTATTCAGTATTAAATGAAAGGGAAAGAGAGATAGAGAAAAATATCGTATTGTTTTGGCTTAATATACACAAAAACGAACACATAATAAGTATTTAAGAATATGTTTAAATCAAGAGTCGTTAATATTATTGTTTACTCACTGAACAAACAAAAAACGAAACGAAAACGAAACGAAAACGAAACGAAACGGAACGAAACGAAAACGAAACAATAAAAGTTAGGCTGAAACAAAATACTAAAAACGAGAAGCGGCTGAAAATAAACTAGTTAGAATCATATAGTAGTAGCAACTGATAGTTAGTGGAATTCGAACTGATGTCAGGCATAAAAGCATATACATATATATATACATATATATATATATATAAACTGAGAAATAGAGAAAGAGAGAAATGTTGGAAAACAAAATATGCAAAGAGAGAATGTGTTTTATTTGGGTTTTTGGTATTTTTCTGTCGGTTAAATGAACAGCCAAGAGACAGAGACAGAGAGAGAGAGAGAGAGAGAGTGAGAGAGAGAGATAAAGGACAGCGACGTAAACCGAGTGACAACAAATTTTTGTTTGAAGAATTTTAAGAATTTTCAACAAATTTTTTTTGATTTTGAGACAGAGAGAGAGAGAGAGAGAGAGAGAGAGGAGTGTAGAGAGAGTGCACAACATATTTTTTTGTAGGTGACTTATAATTGAACATAGTTTTGCCCAAAACACACACACACGCACACACACACACATAGAGAGACAGAGAGAGAGATATATATATATACATATGTACAGAGCTATAGGTACTATATAGTATATATATATAGTGTATATACCATGTGTGTATAGCAGGAGCTGTCAACAAGGATTTGTTGCCTGTTTGCGGTAACGGAAACACAAAACAAAAGTTTGCCAGGCACACACAAACACACACACACACACAGAAACATACACACACACACATACACAAAGAGAGAGAGAGAGAGAGAGAGAGAGAGAGAGACAATCAGAGCTAGAGCAAAATAGTGTTAAGAGACATATGCAGATTATACATATGAATATATACTTATAAGTGTGTGTGAGTGTGCATGTGTGTGTGCTTAAGAGTATATATATATATATATATATATATATATATATATATATATATATATATATATATATATATATATATATATATATATATATATATATATATATATATATATATATATATATATATATATATATATATATATATATATATATATATATATATATGTATATATGTAGAAGTAATGCAGATGAACATGTAGTTGGGGGGGCAAGGAAACACACAAAAAATACGATTTATGCATGAATTGTTGTTGTTGTTTGGGTGGCTTTGTGGTGGTTGGGTGGTTTTTGTGTTTTTCTTTTTGCCTTTCTTTCTTTTCTTTTTTTTTTTGATGATATTTAACAGAAACTTGTCTGCTCCCAAAATATTGAGATTTATGGAATGAACTAAACGCGCGCGCAATGCCCTGGCAACTGGAGGAAGCAGCAGCTGCCGCCAGAGGCAGAAGTTGCTCGACTAGTAGCAGGATTAGAAGTAGTTGTAGTAGTAGTAGTTGTTGTTGTTGTTGTTGTTGTAGAAGAAGAAGAAGAAGTTCAAGCTAATCAGCTAACTGTGGTGGCACACACACACACACACCATGTGTGCTTGCCTTAGCCTTATATCGTATGCATGTTGTGTAACATATGTTATTAACATTGTCTGTACTGCTACTGTTAACTGTTGCTGTTACTGTTAACTGTTACTGTTGTTGTTGTTGTTGTTGGTTGTCTGTTCTGGTTGCTTTTACTCGGTTCTTGCTTTTGTTGTCTTAGAGACATTTGCTTTGTTTTATTTACTTATATATGTTGGTATTTTTGTTGTTGTTGTTGTTGGTATTTTTGTCTGTTTTGCTAGTTGGTATACTTACCACCATGCCGCAGGTGAGCGTTATGCCCCGTCCACAGTACGTGTTTGGCACAATGTCGCCATAGCCGACACACAGAAATGTGATGGCCGTGAGCCACATGGTGTTTAGCAAATTCGCGTGCTCCTCATCGTGGAACCTTCGGTTGGCACATATATCGATAATCGATAGTCGACATTCGATAGGCGATATGCGATATGCGATACGGCATGTGATGTGTGCAATACATTCAATCAAGTTTGCATTTTTTGATCGATTTATCGATATCAATCGTTGGCGTTATCGGTTTCAGTTATCAATACGATTTGATCGTTATCGTTATCGGTATCAGAGTGCAGAGTTCAGTTGGTAGCAAACATATATGCATATATACATACGTATATATAGAGGTATACATATATATATAGATATGTACATATTTATCGATATATATGCAATTTTGGTATTTGGTTGATTTTTAGTATTTTTTTTTATGGTATTTGGCATTGCGAGTATATCATATTTCACACACATATATATATAGAGATATATATGTATCGGTATCAGTATCGGTATCGGTATATTCAGTATTCGGTATTTCGGATGCGTATGCGTATTATTTTTATATTTTGTTTTTTTTTTTGTTTTCAGATTGAATTTTCATTTTGCAATTTGTGGATACAGAAGTAGGGTGAGAAGTGGAGTAAACAAATAAACAGATGTGAAATTATGTGAACATTTTTTCTTTTTGGTATTTTTTGGGTTTTTTTTTGTTTTGGTATTTTTCATTATCGAAAAGAAAAAAAACAAATAACGAATAGTACAAATATATTATATTTCTCTTGTTGTTGTTGTATAATAATTAAGTATTAGACAAATCGAACAAAGAATCATAAACTATATATATAATACATATATAATTATCAAATCAATAGATACGAATGAAGAGAACAAATATGAAAACACAAAAAGGATAAACGAACATAGAACGAACAAATGCATATATATATAGATACTATATATATATATATATATATATATATTTAGAGAGAGAGAGAGAGAGAGCGAGACAGAGAGAGAGAGAGAGTAGATAGAGCGTAGAATCAATAGAAGGAATCACGTTTAGAACAGAATAGGATAACCGAGGGGAATATATACGTATATATATATGTGTATATATGTATATATATATATATATATATATACATATATACAATGACACGATTGATTATCATTATATTAATTAGGGTTAAGCAAGTAGTTAAGTTAGGTTAAGTTTTGATAGACTTCTTCATAAGGCTTAAGCTGAAGGCGCAAGCTGAACGAATGCATTATGAATGGAGACCTCATTTCATATCTTATGTGTGTGTGTGTGTGTGTGTGTGTGTGTGTATACATGTGTATGTGTGTGTTCAGCCCTAACCTCAGGTAAAACTGACTGACAAACTGCCTGTTAAACTGAAGGATAGATTGACTAACTGTTAAGAGCTAACAATAAGGGAGAGAGAGTGAGAGAGAGAGAGAGAGAGAGAGAGAATAAGAGTCTCATAGAAGTTTCAAATGGATATTAGCATATACATAGCTATAAGCTAACCAGCTGCTAAAGTGACTGATAAACTGCAAGTTAAATTAATTGATGGACTAAGCACAGAACTGAGGCAGAGAGAGAGAGAGAGAGAGAAAGAGAGAGGCATACTGCGCGCTAAAAGCCAACCAGCTGGCAAAGTGACTGACAAACGGCCTGCTAAATTGATAGATTGCCTGGCTAACAGCTGTTAAGAAGTAACAGGATTAATCGACAGAGAGATAGTGAGAGAGAGAGAGAGAGAGAGAGAGAGAGAGAGAGAGAGAGAGAGAGAGAGAGAGAGAGCAAGCTTGAGTCAGTCGGTAAGTAATGCTCCTAATTAATGCCACGCACACACACACCAGCTAACCAGCTGGCAAAGTGACTGACAAACTGCCTGCTAAATTGATTGACTTAACTGATTGGATTACGAGAGAGGGAGAGGGAGAGACGGGCAGAGAGATAGCACAGATGCAGCATGTGTGTCCTGCAGGAGGCTAATGGCTTCAATTAGATCAAGACTAATGCCTCGCACACACACACACACACACACACACGCACACACGCACACACACGCACACACACACACACAGTTAACCTCAACTAACTAAAGATAAGAGCAAAAATTTAGCTACCTGCAACTGCAGCTGAGCCTGCACATAACTGCTAAATGCTGTCGACGGCAATTACAGCTGAAGGGCCCAGCTGGAGGGGCGGTGGGCGTGGGCTAAAGGACCCCGCTGCGGTCGTAGCTCATGTGCGCAAACTAATGAAGCCGAGCTGCAGCAGCAGCTGACGAGCAAACGTGAAATGATGCAGCGGAAGCTGTGATTTCCTCTGCTTAAGTACATCTGTCTCTCTCTCTCCATCAGTGTGTGTGCAGTGTTGTAAAACGCCTGTCTGCGTGTGTGTTGTGGCAAGCAAATGTCAAAATGTCCCTTTGATGGCCCTTAAAACAAACAAAAGGGAAACAAACTGAGCGAACGAGCACTTTGCCTCGAGCAGCTCGTTAAGCCCTCTGTCGCAGTCGCTGTCTCTCCGTCTGTCTTCTTCTGCATAATTGGTATCGTTATCGCTGTGGGTTTAATAAAACGCATGCCAGTCAGTCTCTCAGCGCTTGCTCTCAGCATATACATATATATAATCTCACACACACACACACACGCACACGCACACATTTGCTGGCTCTGATTTCAATTTCGATAACTGCATATGCATACATGGCTAAGCTGTGGGAAACACGTTTTCTATTTACAGTAACAAAATGAAACGAGCTAAGTTATGGGATTTTGCTGAATATAGCGCTGAGAATGCATAAAATGTATGTTATCGATATATCGATATATAGTCTAATATATGTACTTGTGCTGCGATGTTATGTAGAATGTTGCTAAAAGTGGCTAGCTTTAGCTTTACGATATATCGCTATTTGACTAGTATATTCTATTATGTTTTCTGATCGATATCAAAGATATAGATATATCGATAGCAACATTGGTATGTATATCGGTCGTGTAAACGGCAGCATTTCGCTCATCGATATATTCACTGCATATCGATGTTAGCCGAGTCTGATCCCACTGCTCTATATGCTTAAATGCTATATCATGTATATATCGATAACATCAGCTGAGCGGCAAGCAGAGTTCCATATCACAGTTAATCGAGATGTATATATACACTGATGGGCATATATAGACATATGGTTGGCTGTGGCATATAGCAATACTAAATGCATAAGAGTATTACCTATCGATATATCGATATACCTCCAATGTAATCTATATACACTCTAATTGCTAGTTCTAATTGGACTTTCAGATATCAAAGGGATGTCTCATCTCACATTGTACAGCTTCAACTATACTTCCATATTGGAGCTCTCTCCTTCTATCTGGACTTTTCAGACTCAACTACTTTGTTTAGAGGAAACAGTTATATATTCATGTATGCTAAAAAATGGAATTCCAACCTACTACAGTAAAAAGATATAAATGAAAATGAAAGTAAAACGGAAAACGGAAAAGGGAAAAAGGACAACATTTAGATATTATGATAATTAAATGGGCAATCTTTAATCTAAGAAAATGTAAAGAAAAAGTTGGGAAAATGCAAACGTTTAGTTTGTGGGCTATATTAGGTAGTAGTAGCAGTGGCAGTGGTAGTGGTAGTGGTAGTATATAGGAACCAAGTATTATGTATAAATGGACATCAATATATCAATCAGTATATATAGTATATATATGTATATAGTAAGGAATACACCAAATAGCACAAATTGTATACGAAATTAGTTTGCTGTTGTTGTTGTTGTAGTTCTTTCCTAAATGGAATTCGCATAGTTTATCTTTTAACCCAAAAATACATACATACATATATAGTATATATGTATACATATGTATATCTGCGCACATGTGTCTATTTCTGTGTTGTATCGATAGAAAGATGATAATCATCGCTTACGTTTCACAAACGACTCAAAGAAAGGAAGAAGAAAAACAAAAAAGAGATGGAAAAACAAAAAAATCGAAAAAAAAAACGAAAGTGAAAAGGGAAAAGTGTAACCGATACACAGTTCGTGGGAAAGTATTGGAAGAACGTCATAGAGGGACACGCATTAGCGATGGCATTTCATTATAAAACTGATGAGCAGCAGGAGAGAGAGAGAGAGAGAGGGGGGTGAGGATGTGAACACGAGTAGCATTTGCCGCGTCATGAGGGCTTAGCCAAAGGTCGTAGGCCAAAAAACAAAACCGAATAACGGAATGAAAACAAGATAACGGGGGAAAAAACGCACAGAACTAAGCAAAAAAGCCAACAAAAGCAAAAACAAAAACAAAAAGAGATAAACAACAAAAATGTAAACGACACAAGTAACGGGAAAGCAAAGTCGCATAGTGGGCAAGTCGAAGGAGTCGCCGTCGCAGTCGCCGTCGCCGTCGCTGGCAAAAACAAATAAGCCCACGCAGCACAAAAAAGAATACAAATATATAACGGTTAGACGTTCAGCGCTGTGTGGCTAAAGCTGCGGCTGCCGCTGTCGCTGTAAATGTTGCGGCTTATTTATGAATTATATTTATGCACAGCCAAGCGCCAACAACAACAACAACAAGCAGCAGGCAGTGGGCAGCGAGAACAACAACAACAACAAGCAGCAGCAAGCATAGCACGTGTAGTTGTTGTCCGCAAGGCAAACTCCAGTTATTGCATACGTATGCGAGTCTCTCTCTCTGTGTATGTGTGAGTTCGTACGTTTTGCAGTCACATTCGGTTACACTGATTGCGGGTTCCTCTTCACTTCAATTGAATTCAATTTGTTTGTTTTTGTTTTTGATTTTTTTTTTATATAGTAGATTTGTTTAGATGTTTGTTGTTGTTGTAGTATGTAAATATATATAGTAAATATAGTTACTTGTTATGCATACGATATACGATTTCTAGAGCAATGCAGGCGTTAGTTCAATCCATATATTGGAAGCTTAATAAATACAATGTACGAGTTCAAGAGTTCAACTCTCTGTTACACAGCTGTACTAAATACAAATACAACACACAACACGACAACACACACGCACACCAACACACAAAACACAACACCCAACACACACACACACACCTGCACAATAGCCTAAGAAATAAACAAATGAATTGTTAAATAAATATTGAATACACAGAAAGAATGTAAAAGTAAAAAGTCGAAAACTAAACTGGGCAGATATGGTCACACTGCAAAGTGCAAGGCAAGCAACAGAAACTCTCAATTATCGAAAGTGATATGTGCAACGAAGTGTTATCGATAGACAGCAGAAGATAGAGTAAGAGTAGGAGTAAGACAGAGAAAGAGAGAGAGAGAGAGAGACAGTTCGAGACAGATTTGTGTGTATTTTGTTAAAGCTAAGCATACGAAGTAGATATATATGTATATATATAATATAACTACGCAAGGCAGCAAAAAAATCAAATACTATGTATAATTTATGATAATATGTAAATACAACTAATTTAGCTAAATGGACTACAAATTGAGCACGAGCAGAATCGTAGGGAATATTTTATTTAAATCGTTTTCTTTGTTGCCTTTCGCTGCCTACTGGCTTAGCTGGTGTGAGCGGGACAGCTATAGCTACTCACGCACGCACGCACGCACACACACAGACAAACAGCTAAATGCAATCGCCAATGGAATATCATTCAAAATAAAAACAAGTTAGAGCGAGACAGACAGAGAGAGAAGGAGAGAGAGAGAGAGGGAGAGCAATTCGCATCAGCTGGAATTATGTATAAAATGTAAATAAAATTGAGCTGCATGCTGAAATTATATTTCGGCACGTGACACGAGCACTCTGTGTGTGTGTGAATGGCAGTGGATTGTATTAAGAGGGAGAGAGAGAGAGCGAGACACAGCTGCAAAAGTTAACGAAAGAAGATGCAAAACACGTATTGGCTGCTGGCTGCAGCTGCTCGCTGTGTCTCTGCCTCTGTCTGCCTGTGTGCGTGTGTCTGTCTGTCTGTCTGCCTGTCTGTCTGTGTGTGTGTGTGCGTGCTGTGCTTAAGCCCCATTCGGAATGCAAGTTGCAAATAAGAAGAAAAAAGAAAGAAAGAAAGAAAAAACTTTTGAGCAATTCATTTTGCTCAATAAAAATGAGATACAGTTACAAAAGTACTTGCGGTAGTTTCTGCTTTAGTTGGGTCTCTATTGAAAATCTCTGATTTCGTATGCCTCATGGCTGGGATAGTACAGTTATTTTGTTTTTGATTTTGAAAGTTGAGGACATTACGTAATGCTGAGCACATACAGTTATGTACATACATACATACATACATACATATAAATATGTTTGGGTTAGCCATATAGTAGTATATACACATACACACATATATACATACACACACACACACACGCACGCATACACGCATCCACACACACACACATATGTACGTATGTATATATGTATGTATATAGCTATGTCAAGGTAGTTAGTGGCATACATTAAATCGGGCTTCAAAAAAACAAAAAAAAAGAAAACTTAGAAAAAATATGAAATTGAAAAAAAATTAAAAATATAAAAAAAAAATAAAAAAATAATACAAAATCGTGAAAGTTGAGTAAAAAATCAAGTATCGAACAACGGAAACAACATTGTAAATAACTACGTAAATATAACTATTATATATATTATTTTTCTTTTCTTTTTTCTTCTTTTTTTTTTTTTTTTAATAAAAATTAAGTTTTTCTCAGGTATATAGTTAATTGCATTACCTTTCGCACTGCCGCAGCGTCCACGATGCGATGATCCACAGGGAGACCATAAAGACCAATAGAACCGTTCCCGGGCATATTGTCATAAGTGTTTTTAAAACAAATCTAAGGGCGGGGAAGGAGAAGAAGTTATTATATATAGATGTAGGATAGATGTCAGATTTCTATATAACAATATTTTGGTACTTTAGTACTAACTTCTGCTTGACTTTGAATCTGAAGTAAGAAGCGAATGGAGTGGTAAGAAAGAAGTATATAGGAAGAGAGAGAGAGAGAAAGAGAAAGAGAAAGAGAGAGAGACAAACTCTAGATCCACGACTTCCACTTCTCTATCCATCTCTCTCTCTTTCTCTCTCTCTGTCTCTACCCCCCATTCTCTGCCTTCCCTTCAACTGTTTTCACAGGAGAAGCAAAGTGAGAAGCAAAATCAGCCAAACTTTTACCTATGAAAAACCTGGGAGAAGCAAAGAGAAAAGTTAAACTAGCTCTTGCAAGTTCTGAGATCGACGGACAGGGCTAAATCGACTCGGCTTGTCTCCCTGGTCAAGTATGTATATACTTGATGGGGTCTGCCACGCCTCCATCTGCCTGTTACATACATCTCAACAAAGTCATTCGCATTTTCAATGGGTTCAGGGTATAAGTAGTTAGATATATGCTTAATCTGCTTTGTAGCTTATCTATAGCTGCTCGTGGCAATCAGAGAACGTCGTATAAAAAGCATTGAGAGAAGCTAAACTAGCTTTATCCACAGTTTCGCTTATCGATTGCTTCTCCCGGCAATCAGTAGACTTACGTTTAATGCAGAGAGAAGCGAGGAGAGAAGCTAAACTAGCTTTATAAATCTTCTATATAAACTTTCGCTTATCACTTGCTTCTCCCGGCAGCTGGAGAACTTATAGAAATGCAGTAGAAGCAAAAGAGAGAAGTAAGGACAGCTTTCGCTTATCAATTGCTTCTCGCTGCACAGCACAAGAGCAGCTAAGAGAGAAGTTGATCCGGCTTTGCATAAAGTCCAAATGGATTTTCACCTCTCTGTGGTGGTAAGAAAAGAAGGAAGCGAAGCCAAACGCCACTCGATGGCTGCTCCTAAAGCTTCTCTCTGCATGGAGCTAATTGGCATTGATTGTGATTGATGGCGAGGGCGAGGGCGATGGCGATGGCGACTTACCTTGTGTTAAAATTAATCCTATTGAGAGCGCCGATGCTCCGTGATGATGCGTCTGTGAATAGCTTTGAGTGTAGCAGCATGACACGGCAGATTAAATATAATCGAAGGAACATAGGTAGTGATAAAGCTACGTCGTAGGGCACCATTTCGGTGCCAATTGTTTTGTTTTTATTGGCCAATTTCGTCGTCCACTGGAAATAGTATTCGCCAGGAATTGGATGTATAGCGCATATAAAAAGTTCTAACCCTATTTGACTAATTCGTTGCCATGTCATTGCGATCCTCCAATCGTCGGCGCAGTTATCTATCATGAATAACTGTAATACACACACACAGACACACACACACAGACAGAGACACAGATTTGGATATATATATATGGAGTTTCATTAGACATATTTAATCAATTTTGTCCATTTGGCGCAGCAGACAGAAAGAGAGAGGGAGAGAGAGAGAGAGAGAGGGAGAGAGAAAGAGAATAGAAATTAATTATTAATTATAATTGGAATTTTATCGATTTGTTTATTTGCGACTAAACAAAATGAAAAAACACCCAAAAATACGAGCAATGAATTAATTGACAAATTACAACGTCTATGAGGTGTACATGTATTGGTATTGGTATATAGGCATGTCTATGGCTAAGTGTGTGTGTGTGTGTGTGATAGAGAGAGAGAAAGAGAGAGAGAGAGAGAGAGAGAGAGAGAGAGAGAGACTGTGTATGTGCGTGTGTGGTGCAGTTTGTTGCATTGCAAGCGAGCGATGGGGCGTTGTAAGCGAGACCTGCGAATCGAATCGATAACGATAACGATAGCACAAGTGTTTACTACATCTATTCAACTGTAACGATAACAAAAGTGTGTGTTCAACCTGTTAGCGCGGCTAGCTGATTGTTATCGATAACGCTAACAACAGCGTTTGCAAGTGCAGCTACCCTCTTGTTATCGATAACGGCAATACAAATGTTTATTAAATCTAGTTAGTTGCTAAACGATAGTTATCGATAACATTTATTGCTAATGATAGTTCACTGTTGACTATAACTTTGACAAATGGCTGTAAAATCTTGTAGCTGTTCTCTATTTTTAGATATATGGCGATAACGATAGATGTTATCGGTATGTTATCGATATCGATAATAATAATAATAAAATCTTTTGAAAACCTAAGCTATCTACGATCGATAATGATAAGGATGACAGAAGAGTGTGTACACGCTGCTATCGATAACCACAACGATAACAAAATACATTTAGAAGCCCGATAGCTGTTTGCTATCGATAATATGGTAATGTTTGCTGTCAACAATGCTGACGGTAACAGTAGGGCTTGCAGTACCTGCTGTCTGCTGATCGATAACGATAACGATAGACTGCTAGCTGCTGCTGCTCCGATTGGCTTCCTCGGTCGTGCTGCTGTTGCCTACTTGTGCTTAGCTAACTCAAGCCGCTAAACAGGTGCGTGAGTGTGAGTGTGTGCAGGTGTGTGTGTGTGCAGGTGTGTGTGTGTGTGTGTGCAAAGTACTTACTGCTTAAAGGTGGGCGACGTGCGTGTTCTCGTGTTGTTAGCACATTATTATTATTCTTTTGTTTTTGTTTAATTTGCTTCATTTTGTTTTTGCTTTCTTTTTTCTTTTTCTTCTTCTTTTACCTTTTTTCTTTTTAATTGGCTCAAATCAATTGTGAATTAAGCCAAATCGTTCGCTTTGGCACTTAATTCGCCTCTGATGAGAGTCTCTTGATGTCATTAAATCGATTGCAACTGCACTCGAGCTCTTCAGCTAATCCAAATCGCTTTCATTATAATTAAGCATATTTTTTCTCTCCCTCTCCCTCCCTCTCTCCCCCCTGCCTTCCTCCCACTCTCTCCTAGGGGAGCCATCGATTAGGTCAAGTGTTTGGCTGCCAATACGCAAATAGTTGGCTGAAGCCCACTCGTAATTTAGTTCGCTTGCTTAGCGCTAGAGGGCGCTTAGTGCAGTCAAGTGCTGCGCGAGTGTGACCAGACTTGCAAGTGGTGAGCCCCCATCCCAGCGACCTTTGGTATAAAGCGGAACGACAGCACGGAAATACACCCAGGTACAATGCAGTTCTCATTGCGACTTTTGGTACATTAAAAGAGCCAAAACTTAATCAGCTTAGGTACACTGTTGGACTCTATGGGACACTTTTGCTTGAGCTTAATCCCCGTTGGTACAGTGTCACATTCTAAGCTTAAACCCCTTTGGTACATTGCAGAATTCAAAGCCGACGAGCCTTAGGTACAATGTTATATTCTTATAGGCCTTAAGAGAATTAGGTGCACTACACAGTTCTAATTCTTGACATATTATGAGCTTCATAACTTTTGGTACAAAGCGAGAAAACCTTTGGTACAATTCAAAACTTAAAACATAAATGACTTTTTAGTACAATTTACATATTTGGTACCTTAGTTTTGCTCTAATTCTGACATTGCGTTAAACTTTGGTACTTTGGTACATTACAGAATCCTTATAATTTGTACAATATGTATTCTAAGTCCATATTACTTTTGGTCTAAGTCAGAATAAATCAATGGTACAATGAGTAGTCGAAAACTTTTCAGCCCTTGGTACAGTTCAGTTCCTGTTTTCGCTTGCTAACCGAGTTGAAATATACAAGTTAATCATAGTAATAGGGACATATCGGTACCATTGCCATAGCCGACATGGATGAGGGGGTATTACCTGGACACTAGATGTATAGGAGACCCTGGTATAGCTTAATTTATTTGGCTATAATTAGAGTACTTATGATAAACGAGCATGGATCAATCTTGATAGCGATTCGGATTGGGGTCAAGTAATTGGTTGATTTACACGCGATTTCTAGTCGAGTTTTCACATACATATAGATCGTATATAGAGTATATATATAGTTAGACTTAGTTAATTATAGCAGTGAGGCGGATCGAACACTTAAAAGCGAGCTGGAGTATCTAGACACTAGATACTAGGGAGTACAGCAGACACTAGCGTACACTACACTACACTACACTACACCACAATACACCACACTACACTACACTACACCACAATACACCACACTACACCACACCACACTACACTACACCACAATACACCACACTACACTACACCACACTACACCACACTACACCACACTACACCACACTACACTACACCACACTACACCACAATACACCACACTATACTACACCACACTACACCACACTACACCACAATACACCACACTATACTACACCACACTACACCACACTACACCACACTACACCACACTACACCAAACTACACTACACCACACTACACCACACTACACCA
Organism: Drosophila paranaensis; assembly: GCA_035047545.1. Taxonomy (NCBI): domain Eukaryota; kingdom Metazoa; phylum Arthropoda; class Insecta; order Diptera; family Drosophilidae; genus Drosophila; species Drosophila paranaensis. The sequence continues at coordinate 171,005 of JAWNPL010000146.1, forward strand.
CACTACACCACACTACACTACACCACACTACACCACAATACACCACACTATACTACACCACACTACACCACACTACACCACACTACACCACACTACACCACACTACACCACACTATACCACACTACACCACACTACACTACACTACACCAAACTACACTACACTACACCAAACTACACTACACACACACACACACACACATTTTGGATAAACAAATCACATGGTGTGAGTGTTGCGTGAGGGGATTACGGGGGGCGGGGCTAAGAGGCGGCGGCGGCTAGGTAGTGGGCGTGGCAGCCACTTTGCTGTTTGCTATTGAGTATTATGGAGTATTATCGAGTAGTTGTTGTTGTTGTTCGAGTATTGACTGTGGCTGTGGCCGTGTGTTATGTAGATACGATAGTTGCGATAGTTATGATAGCTACGATAGTATATTTAGTATATATGAGTCATTCGCAAGTTAAGCCGATTAAAGAACTGAACTATAACAGATTTAAGCTAGACTTTAAACTAGGCACAGCCACACACACACACGCTCTCTCTCTCTCTCTCTCTCTCTCTCACTCTCTCTCTAGGCTCTGACAAAGTCCTGTGAATTGCTTTGTGTTTTTCTTTTTCTTTGGCAAATCGAAGCACCGTTCGAATCTTGGTGATTAAAAAATGGAATCGACTTAGCAATGAGAATGCTCATATGTGTGTGTGTGTGTGTGTATATGTGTGTCATGTTTTCCCCTTTCTGTTGTACATACATACATACATACATACATACTATATGCAGTTTTGCAGCTGTGGACTAGCACTACACAAAAGGCCCCGCAAATGCGATTGGTGAGATCGGTGATTGGTTGATTGCTTCTGGTGCAGAACTAAGCAACGGTTGTTTTTTCGTTTTTTGTTTTATTATTGCTGTTTGGTTTTGTTATTGTTGTTGTAGTCAGTGCTGCTTGATCAGCTGTATGCCTTTCTGTATCGAGCCGCCGTGTGTGTGTGTGCGTGCGCGTGTCAGAGAGCTGCAGCGGCCATTGCCATGTGTTAGAGCGAGCTAGTTATATAAGCATCGTTTGCCCGAAGCTGCGCTTGACCAATGGCATCGCGCGTGTGCAATGAAATGGCAGAGAGAGAGAGAGAGAGCGAAATTATGGAAAGGCGCATTCGTATGCATTTGCTATTGTTGTTATATATATATTCAATATATAATTTTATTATTATATATATTATTAATTAATATTAGCTCTCCTTCCTTAAGCTCTACACGCACACACTCACACACACACACGCTCGCATACGGATCAGTTTCTTGACTCTCTTTGATCAGCTAATTGGAAACTATTTGAAGCGATCTAGTTTGAACAACGATATCTGGCATTATAATAACGCGTTTGTCTACATACTAGACATTTAAATGGATTTTCTAAATTTCACTGCGGCTTTCGTATTCGTTTTTTTGGTACAAGTATTTGGTACATGGTCATGTATGTATCAGGTACATAGTACATGTACAAAATCAAGTATTAGGTACACGTATACTTATGCAAGCATTAGGTACATGGTACATGCGCACATATACCATATGTATGTACCTAAGTGTTATTTGTACAAATACATGTACCTAAGTACCATATAGTATACATACACATATGTGTGGTACATACATATACATATACCCAAACTATTTTTGGGCTAATGGTACATTTACATATGCAAGTACAAGGTACACACACGAGCAGTGGGTACATATGCAAGTATTAGGTACATGTACATATACAAGCCTAAGGTACGAAATACATGTACACGATGACAAGCATTAGGTACTTGGTACATGTACAGAAATACAAGTTTAAGGTACATGGTGCATGTGCTCACACAAGCATTGGGTACATTATGTATTAGGTACACGAAGCATGTTGTGTCCGTACAAGGTACATATGCTATGTATACAGAGGTACATGGTACATGGTACATGTATGTATCTATGGCTGTGGCGTATTGTTGTTGTTGTTGTTGTCAAGCTACTCTATGTTGAATGTTGTTGTTGTTGTTGTTTGTTTGTTTGTTTGTTAGTTTGTTTGTTTGTTTGGTACTGTTAACCATATATAGTATGTATGGGGTACATAACACTATGCATGTAGGAATTACTCACAAATATTTATGATGTATATTATATAAGTATTACTTACTGAATTCTGCAAAGCATAATTGGAAGGTAATTACATATTAAAATTTTTACTTTAAACATCAACATTAAGAAAAAGTGGAAGGGGGGGAGTTAAACATTTAATCGGATTTATATAGTCGATAACAGAGTATGAAGATAACGAGAGTATGAGAGACGACTGATATGTTCAGCTATATATACGGCCATAGACAGACACAGATATGGCATATATATAGAGCTGGTATTGATTAGAGCTGACTGATTGATTGATTGATTGACTGACTGATAGTTGGTCTGTTGCATCGGAGATGATTGAACATTCAAGTTATGTATATATTCTGGAACTGAAACTGAAACTGAATCTGAATCATGGACGAAAGATGTTTATATGATTTAGCTCAGATAGACGAATGTATATATATGTATATATATACCGAACTATATATATATGCATACATTGGCTTAGATTGAGCGGTGGTTCTTCTTGTTCTTCTTCTTTTTCTAGTTTAGACAAGAAACACAGGATATATCACAGGACTTTCTCATTTAGTCGAAAGCGAAACGAATTCTCTAGTTGCTTAATTTTATATATATATCGATATTTGTCGAGACTTCTCCTCGGGTTTCGTTTGTATTTGATTATGAATTATCAGTTGATATTATTGGATATACGAGTAAGTTGTGTGCAATGTTCAGTGATCGAATGTATTGGAAAAGAAAAACACATGTTCGAGATGCAAATTCAAAATAACTAGAGTTAAGATATATAGAGAGATATATATATATATATATAGATGTATATAGATATGTAGACATAAGAATGTTGTACAAAATAAGGAATAACGAAATGTTAAGGGTAGTTCTTTCATGCTCTGGGTTTTCGGGTATTCTATGTAGTATCAATTACCGTTACTCATGCGAACATTTTGATTAGATGTGATACGATTATATGATATATATATATATATATATATATATATATATATATATATATATATATATATATAGAGAGAGAGAGAGAGAGAGAGAGAGAAGGGGACACTTAGAGCGAGCGAGAACTGAAGGAAGGCAAATGCGGGAGTCGAAGGCGATGAATAGGGACTTGATTGATTGATTGAACTGATTGATTGATTGAGCTGATTGATTGACTGACTGTTTGATTGACTGATTCAGCGGAGCTGAGTGCTGTACATGCAATAGGTCTTAGTAATGCATGAGCTCTATGATTGATTGAGCTGAGTTTGATTGATTGGTTGAGCTGACTGATTGATTGATGATTGAGCTGATGGACTGTACATGCGTATGGAGATATATGTATAAGGCTCAACTCTCAGATTGATAGTGATTGAGTGTGATTGATTGAGCTGATTGATTGAGCTGATTGATTGACTGATGATTGAGCTGAGTGCTGTACATGCAAATGAAGAGATATTGGAATTTGCTGGACTCTCTGATTGAAGGAGCTGACTTTGATTGATGTGGCATGTGTCTAGTATACAATGATTGATGGTTGATTGATTGATTGGTCTGATTGATGGGTTGGTTTTTGTTTTGCTGTTTGTTCTAGTTAACTGAGAGCAGCAGCATCTCTAAGAGTCTAGGGATCATTGTTCGTCGAACGCACTCTCTATATAGTATACATATATATGCGCTATATATGTGGAATGAACGGAACGGATTTTGATAGTAGACATAAAAAAAAGACATTCAAAAGTATAAAGAAATATACGTATATATACATATATATATATGTATATATGTACGTAGATAGATAAAAACAATAAACAAAGTGTTGCACTTTGTGTTAGGTACAGTTGCGCTCCGTAACGGCAGCTGGCATGCATGCTGGCGTTGGCGATAACGATAACGATAACGAGACTACGATTACGATTACGTTAAATGCAAAGTGCAAGACTCTGTTTTCTTTTCTCTTTTCACGCTTGTTTTTACTCTTTGGCATTCTCTTTTTTTTGGTATTTTTTTGGTATTTTGGTATTTTTTTTTTTGGAGCTACGGGCAAATTACTTTAGAGATTGAAGAAATAACAGACAAAGAACACACAAACTTTACAACAAACAAACTGCAATGAGGTGTGTGGAGCGTTGGGGATCGGGAAAACCCTAGGGGGCCTGGGCCGTAGCTCTAGAGTTGGATTTGATGAGGGGAATTTGAGTTTTGTTGGGGGATCATAACAGTGAGCGAGGTGGGGGTGGGGGGTTTTGGGGACGGGCAGGCGGGCGGGCGGGCAAAACGATGGCAACGTTAAACAATAACGATGACGACCATCAATAAACATCTGGAAGAGAAGATACAATTTGCACTCACTCTCACCTGCACTTCCAAAGCATGGTAAGCTACTATAAGTCCTAAAAGAATCACAGTCGAAACAGATATTAAGGTTTTTAACGCTGTCGAGTAAAACGATGCCTGCGAACGGAAAAATAAGAAATGATTAGATATAAATATATATATAGATATAGATAGAGGTTCTCTGTAGAGAGTTTAGTAAAGTGTAACGAGTAGTCCGCATACTCGCCCAGCTGGAGTCTAACTGCACTCGTTACATCCCTGACTTATGCACTCATCAAGGAATCTCCACTCCAGCTACTCGTTAGTTCTCACTTCAGCTACTCGCTACTCTTCAGCTCAACAGCTCAGACTTCAGCACATACTCGTCAGACGAGTAGAGTTTTACACGCTTCACTCCTCAGCTCGACAAAACATCGCAAATCAAGCAAACGAAATTACTTTACATTTTATTTGGACTGCCTGAATTGCTTGGGCCATTGAAGTCTCTTACTACTACTCGTTGTCTTACTAAGCAACGAGTGCATAGCTGCATTTGCTAGTGCCATTCTAAGAAGGTCGCATCAAGTTTTGAACGCCTCTTCAAGATGCTGAATTATAAGTAATCAATAACGAGTAAGCAGCGAAGACAAAGATTACTCGTTGGTTCGAGCTAGTGACGAGTAGCTCTTGTGCGTCGTTGATTGATTGACTTTTGCTTATATCTATACCTCCTTCAACTCGTTGTATTAATAACTATGTCTATGTCTCTCTATTATTGTAAAAGTAGCGAGTAAGCTATATAAGCAACGAGTAGCTGTGTCGCCTGAGCATACAGAGATCTCTCACTTGTCGTTTTCTACGCTTCATTCACTCTGCGCTTTTTAGCTATCATCTGCTTTCCCTTCACATCAAAAAAGCAACGAGTACTCAGTCTTCGTTGCTCACGTTTAAATATGTAAGAAGCAACGAGTAGCTGCTCCTCTACCCATTCATAGAGCTCATTTTTATCGTCTTCTACTTGTCATTTACCTTAAAGAAAAGTAACGAGTAACTAATACTACTCGCTGCGCTCAGCTTAGTAAAGAAGCAACGAGTAGCTGCTCCTCTACCCATTCATAGAGCTCATTTTTATCGTCTTCTACTTGTCATTTACCTTAAAGAAAAGTAACGAGTAACTAATACTACTCGCTGCACCCATCTTGGTAAAGAAGTAACGAGTAGCTGCTCCACTTAACATTTATATTTCCCTCTTTAAGCCTCTGCTTTGCCTCATCAATGTCATCCACTCGCTAAGCAGCACTCGTTCGAGCACGTGTTTCATCCCTCTCCCACTCTACTCGCTCTCTCCCTCTCTCTCTCGCTCTCTCGCCACGCCTTTTGCAATTGTCATGCAATCAATTAAATTTAATTTCATTCCATTTCAGTTATTATATTCATCACGGCTCATTAGCCAGCCGCTCGCATCGGCATTCGATTCGATTAGTTATAATTCATCACTCGCCACTCATCAGTCGTCACTCGTCACTCGTCGGTCGTCGGTCGTCGGTCGTCACAGTTGTCAGTTGTCATTAATTAACACTCACCTTTGTGTAGACGCCGGCACTGCTCAGTTCGTTTTCAATCACCATCACAATGATGCCGAACATGCCCATGACCAAGGCATAATCGCTAATGCGTTTGCGCTTCTCAAACAATGCTTTTCTCTTGCCCAGGCGATAGCCCACATTCGGTTTGTGTTTGGCCGAGTTTGTCGATGGCTTCCTGGAGGTATTCCCGCCAGTAAGCGCACGTTCTTCCATATACCTGCGAAGCACACAACAACAACAAAATACCAATGTCGATTACGGGGCGGATACTTAATGCTAATTGATAAACCATGCCACCACATCGACCTCCCCTCCTAACGAACTAACCAACTAACTAGCCAACATTGACAGATTTGCCAATGTTTTCATCTATCTATCTATATATGTATATATGTATATGAATCTGTCCATACCTATATCTATCATCTAGCTGTCTGTCTCTGTGCATCCATGAAGGGGCATTGCTTAATAAATCTTCGACTAATGGATGACAGGTTGGCTGCCAACCCGTGAGCATTTCTGTCACATCAATTTGTGTACAAGCAAATCAAGGGGGAGACAGAGAGAGGGAGAGGGGTAGAGCTAACTCATAAGTACATTGCAGCTGGGCTTAATAGGCCGTGTAATACCTATTCCCGTCATGGGAGCCTAGCCTTCGGTCAATCTTAAGCAGTTTTCTGTGCAGTTTCTGATCTAGACTTAGCTGATTATCTTTTGCTATATATAAAGCCTCTGGTACAGTCATATTCATAGCAAGTTCCAAAGCATTGCTGTAAGCCTATATACTCTATTCAGTTCAAAGGTTGCCTCCAAGGCAGCTGTATTTGCCAAAAATCTAGCAGCCTTGAGCTGTATGAGAGGCCTATAGATGCCCTCTACAGAGTAGACAACGAATTTATATAAAATATACCGATATATATATCTAGAGATATATATCTATCGGCATACATATGCACAAAGAACACCCACGAGCTGCCGCCTGACCCCATAAGAGTTATAGCAAAAGAAATTGCTATAAAATCAAATTGGCTTGAGTTATTCTCTAGCTATAAATTTTATTTTCAAGCTACAGCTATGCCCTTTCTATTATAGTACAGCATAATATATGATTGATAAGACGGGATTTAATTAAAATTTAATTAAGATTTAAACAAAAGTTTTTTTTTTAATTTTTAAATCTCTTTATAAACTTTTTCTTCTTTAACTCTCTCTCTCTCTCAATTCATTTCCAAATTCAGTATATAAAGTTGCTATAAAGGCAGCTCAAGTTTCTTATAGTTTCCTATGCTGACCAGAGCCACAAGCTACCCCACTTGCCCATGCAAATTCCTTACAGGGTATACACAAATGCTGCCAAAAATGTGTGCAGGCAACAAAAGAGATTTCGCTCTGGACACATGACAATATATATATATATATACATATGTATATGTATGTATATCTATATATGTGTATGTGTGTGTGTGTGTGTGTGTGTATTGTACTGTATGCATGTGTGTACATACACTCCATAGCCATACAGTTACTTTATAAGACATGGCAAACAAATTGAATGGTCGTCAGGCGATTCGATTGGACTTGATTTGATAGTTGGCAAAAAGTTTTTGTATATATATATATATATATATATATATTAACTTGCACAGATGTTGCGGATTAGTTTCCCTCTACGTGTGTGTGTGTGTGTGTGTGACATTTATAATCTGCCCCTGCTGGCGCTGACAGCTAATTATGGCCCCGTGGCAATTAGTCAAACTTATATTTTTTCACTCTCTCTGCAAGTGGGGCGTCTGTGTGTGGGTGGGGTTGGCGGGAGGGGGGGGTCTGGGGCTCGATTTGATGTGATGGCTAAGAGTCTATAGCAATGATATATAGTGCGGGTTTTTCGGCTGGAACTCGGGATACATACATTTCATACCTAGGGTAATCGGAGTGGATACCCACTAAAGCCTCGGCCGCTTCTTCGTTGCATCCAGATGAGATCTGTTCCCGGTTCGCAATGGAAGGTGTTTTCATCGAGCCAGGAATTGACAGTGTCGACGCTGGCTTGCGGAGCTATAACGGAATTATAATAACAAAATTAGACAGAGATGGCGAGAGAAAGAGACAGAGAGAGAGAGAGATAGAGTATATATTTGTGTGTGTGCTCAGAAATTTACTAAAACTCAACGAGAAATCGGACACATATATCTATATATAGTATATATAGTATATATCGTGTGTGTGCTCGTGAATCTGTCATACTTTACCATCATTATCTTAAGAATTTCAATCAGGCAGCGTAACACGTGCGTGTGCGCGTCTAAGGTAGCAAAACTAGTTTTTTGGTGCAGTGGAACGAGTGGAGGGGGGGGGGGTCCGACTACATATACCCTAACTTAGATAGTCTTATAGTTATAGCTTAAAACTAGGCTTAGCAATACCCTTACTCGTGCCATATAAACCCTATGTGCGATATATACCCTAAATGTTAGGGTATATGCATGCGTCGGCATACCATATGGGCCTGACAGGGTACCATATACTCTTATATACCCTTTCGTATAACCTGACACATTCCTTTGCATGTAACCTTGGACTCCGTATACCCATATGCCCCTTTATATATCTTTCGATATGCCCTCCCATATAGACTTTTGTTTACCCATGCATAAACCCTTCCATATACTCTGCCATAAGCCTTTCCCTATACCCTTCTATACAGCCTTTCATATATTCCTTCCATATACTCTCCCACATATCCTTTCATATATCCTTCAACATATCCTTTCATATACTCTTCCATATATCCTTCTATATAACCCTCCATATCCCATTCCATATAAATTTACATATGTATATCCGTCCATATATCACTCCCTATATATCCCTTCATATGCTCTTCCACATATCCTTTAATATATCCTTCCATATATCACTCCACATATCCTTCCATATACCCTTCTATATATCCCTCCATATACTTTTCCATATATTCTTCCATGTACCTTTCCCTTATATTCCCTTTCATATACTTATCCCCATATCCTTCGCCATATTCTTGTATATATCCCTTAATATACCTTTCCACACATCCTTCCACACATCCTTCCATATATACTTCCATATATCCTTCCATATATCCTTCCACATATCCCTCCATATGTCATTCCATATATTCTTCTATATACTTTTCCACATATCCTTCCTTTCGTCAGTTCCGTCGATATGATCCTTCAAATACCCTTATATATAACCTTAGTATATACGACTTCCTTTCATCTCTTCACATACCCTTTCCCCAGCCCCAAGTCAAGGCTAATGCATAATGATAATCACATATTCTTCATATACAGGACACTCCCTACCATGCCGGGTAGCTCGCTAGTCGTGCATACCCCAGCTGGAGTCTACTTCTGTTAATCGGAACGTGGCTTCAATGCCAGCAGTGATGCAAGTTCTCATAAAAGTTTCTACGATAATAAAATGAAAACTAGAGTCGAGCAGTATACAACTCACACTCACACACACACACTCACACACACACTCATACACTCATACACACTCATACACCCACATTTGATTCAGTCATCATAATTGGCTCAATTGAAGCCACAGCAGCATCAGAATCCGGTCGCCTAATCCTTTTTATCAACCACAATCTCATAACTAAGCTCCAAGCCAGTATCCCGCCCCCTTTGGCACTGCCAACTTCTTAGAGGTATGTGTGCCACGCCCACTTGGCAGGCGGCAGGCGGCTGCTGCTTGTTTTGACGCATTTCGAATTCAAAGCAAACTGACGTCATCACATAGACACACGCATGGTGCCTATATCTCTGTGTGTGTGTGTAGGCGTGTGCCTATGTGTGTGTGTGTGTGTGTGTGTGTGTGTGTGTGTGTGTGTATCTGGCTTTCTTGTCCAGCTGAGGCTCTCTCTAAATTCAATTATTTGGTAGCCCAACTAACTGGGAAATAAAACCGGAATTGAAAGCACAAAATATATGTACAGTTAAGCTCTCCATATATACATACATATTTACATACATATATGTATGTATATATGTATGTGTGTGTGTGTTGGGGTAGAATCAGAAAATACTAAAATACTAAATCGCACATAAAAAAGGCCCACAAGTGCGCTGCTCTGTGGGTGGGCTGGGCGTGGCCCCGCCTGAAAGCTGACGGAGGCTTGGCACCAAAAAAAAAAAAAATCTAAAAAAAAAACAAAATACGACGAAGTATGTAAAGAATTTCTGTGTGTAAAGGAGCAAAAGAGAAAAACGCTAAAACGGTAAAAAAAAAACGGAGAAAAATAAAAAGCATAAAGTAAAAGTAGAGAGAAAACCAAAAGCAGCCAAATAAATGAAAGTACACCACACACATACACTCACACACACACACTAACGGGCACTTGGCTCTTCATATTTAAATGAAAAACTAAAGATAAGTAATCTCAACTTGGGTGCGGTTCTCTGCTCTTATTTATTTATTTATTTCGAGCTCTAGTTTAACTGTAACTAAGTAAATGCTAAGCTACGCACGCACCATACGTACACACATATGCAGTGAGAGCGAGCGAGACGCAGCGAGTGTGGGCCTGTGCGGTACTTAGGCGTACGAGAAATTTTCTTTAAATTAAGCATAATGCGCGCTCCGCATAGACGCACGCGTCGCATTTCGCCGTTAAATCCAAATATTTGTTTATAAAATCCACCAGCGACTCAGAGCGCCGCAAATCCCGTTACGTGCCTCTGTGCTGATGCTTGAGCTTTGCTTTTGCTTATGTTACTGCCTCCCTCCACGTTCGCTGCCGGCGTCCTCGTCGTCGTCGTCGCCTCTATTTGTCTCTCTAACTGTTACAGTTCATCTGCCTTAGAGATGGGCGCGGTGCGCGAGCGAAGACGAAGACAGCTATCGTAAAGCAGAGCTAAAAGGCTGTCGTGAGCTGTATGTATATATATATATGTATATGTATATATATATGTACATATTTATATATGCAAAAACACACGCACATATATATATATATATATATATATATATATATATATATATATATATATATATATTATATACATCGCCTATATATATTTATACATTTTCCCTTCTATCGATAGTTGCCTTGCTAATTGTTGCTTTCGTTGTTTTTTTTTGTATTGTTTGCTGTCAGCATTTGAGGTCCAAGCACGTCTTTGCTTAGTCCGATGCCCAAAGGGCTGCGATAAAAGCCTTTGCCTGCGCCCATCTCTAATCTGCATATTAACACATGCGAGCACTCGCACTCTCACTCGCATTCGTCTCACTCGCACTCGCACTCACATGGCCATACCCATGCCCATTTGCTATTCCCTTTCCCATGCCCATTCGCATTCACTCTGGCTTGAGCAGCAGGTAGATTGCAGTGAGCGTGTGTTCTGCTTATGTTCTGTCGTCTCGCTCTGGTGCACTTACATACACATAGCCGCCGCAACATATGAGTGCGAGGGGGAGAGGGGGGGGGGGGACTTGTCTTTGAATTGAGGCCTTAATCAGTTTGGCTTTCGCATTTTGTGCGCTCTAATGAAAATGCTCATCGTCCTTTCTTACCCCCTTTAACTAAGTAGAATTGGTTTAATGCTAAGTAGATTTGCTTTAATGTGTAGGCTCCAGTTGCTGTTGTTGTTGTTACTCTAACTGTTTATGCTAATAATAGCAGAGAGCGAGAGAGTGACGCTGCAAGCAAAGCTGTGCTAAGTTTGACTTTGACTTTGGCTATGCGATGAGTTAAGCTCGCTTGAGTTGAGTTGAAATGGCAGAGTTAAGCTCGCAGCTCAATGCAGTGACAGGCTTATGGTGATTGCTCTTGTTGTTGTTGTTGCTGGTGTTGTTGTTGTTGCTATTACTGTTGCCTCTCTGTGCTTAGCGCTGGGCGTTTTGCTTAGTGATGGACGTATTTCACTCTCCCTCTCTCTCTCTCTCTCTCTCTCTGTCGCTCGGTGTGGCTTTTAATGCATAAACATAAAGCTGATCAGCTGGCTGTGCGTTGGCTGTGGGTGTGCTGCTGCCACGCCCACAACAACAGCATTGAAATTGTATGGGCAAACAGGAAAAGCAGCTGCTATTGCCAAGTTGTTTGTCATTGTTGTTAATGTTTTGAACTTTGCGTGTCACACAAACAGACACACACACACACACACACGCCAACATGGGGCCACACGCAATGACAAACTGGTAGGCGTTATCAATGGCGGCAGCGGCGACACAGATCCTGCTACTGTCTACATATGCACAGAGGCCAAAGAGCTACCAATACACACACACACCCACACACACACACACATACACGCACGACAACATAAAATAAAATAAATTGCGCATATTCTGGAACATCTAATGCCAATGATGCTAATTGGATTTCTTAATTAAGTTGAAACGAAACAAACGCAAACGCCGCAAAAAAAAATCCCAAAAAAATACAAAAAAAAATTATGAAGCCGGAAACTATAAATTATTTGTATCTGTCAGGTTTATATAATTTTATATATATATATATATTAATATGTCCAAAACAGTTGCCCAGCTACGCATATAAGTGAAATATTTTTCATATTTAACCGTGAATCAAGAGCCCTTTTGCTATAGAAACACTGCCAATCACACACAGTGAACATCAAATAAAAGAATATATAGCATACTTATTGAGGCGTCTTACATACAGGAAGCCAACATTAAAGTCTAGCTAACTTGGTTTTCTTCACTCGCTAGCAGCTAAATGTGGCTCTGAAGACACCCTAAAAAGCATAGCATACTTATATGGGCAAGGCAAAAATTTACCTCAAAAAAGTGTAGCATGCTTATTTGGGCTCGTTTATTGTGTGAGGCGCTTGGGCTAGCAGTTGTCGGCTCAAGAGTGAAGCGTACTCATGCGAGCTCCTCAGCGCGCATTTCATGAATCTTTAACAGAAATTCATGCTGGAAAGAGCCACCCAAAAAAAAGTTGCTTTATGACAAGACTTCAACTCATAAATCTTTGAGCGCAAGAAGTTGGCAAAAAAAAAAAGTGTAGCATGCTTATGAGGGCGGCTCACTCAAATGTGAGGGAAAATCTGCATTGTCTCTGGCTGAAATGCATTTGTAGCAATTGCATTAGTCTATAGCTTCCAATTTGCTATTTATGGGCGAGTTTATAATTCTATATGTGCTCGCCATAAATATTAATGCCGTTCGTCATAAAAGTCGCCGTTGCCAACTGGCAACTGGCAACTGGCAACCGGCAACCGGCAACTGCAAGCGTAATGTGCCGTCCATTAACAATTCACAATTTCATGGAACTTTCGCCGAAGCAGTCGATGGTGAAGCCCAAGAAATTGGGTCTCGCATTCGCGCAGAGAGAAAACTTTCGCATTGCCGCCGTTCATAATGCATAATAATAATTGTCGTTTGTCGTTCGAGGCGCAATTGAGCCTTTAAAGGCGGGTAGACGGACGGAGGGGCGGACGGAAAGATAGAAGGACGTACAGACAGAAGGAGGTAGGGGCGAACGGACAGGGTGACGGATAGGGGCACGTACAGATTGACGGAGGGGCAGACACACGGACGGAGCAACGGACAGACGGACGGACGGATGGTTAGACATGCAGATAGACAGCCGAACGGAGGGAAAGATAGACGATAGACGATACAGATGGACGGACGGATGGACGGATAGACAGACGGACGGCGGGAGAGATAGACAGGTGGACAGACGGATAGACAAACGTAGAAAGGCGGACGGATAGGCAGACGGACAGAGATACGGACGGATGGATAGACAGACGGATGACGAGAGAGACGGACGGAAGGTTAGACAGGCGGACCAAGGAAAGGACAAACGTACAGGTGAAGGGAAAGACAGATATACAGGCAGACGAACAGATAGACTTACAGGCAGACAGACGTGCGTCTCACAGACGTACAGTTAGACGGCCGGACGGACAGCCCTTTGGCGGGAAACTCACATTGGGCAGCTCTTCAGAAATAGAAATGATTTTCCATTTACCTACTTTGCGGCCAACACACAGGTGTGCGTGCAGGTGTGTGTGTGTGTGTGTGTGTGTGTGCGCTAAGGTGTTTGCACGAGAAATGTCTCTTTCTGTTTGGCTTATGGCTTGCCGCATTGCCAGTGTGCCACGCCCCTCTTTCACCTGCACAGCAGAAAATTAACATAGCCATTGCGGGGCGAAAACTTTAACGAGCAGGCGAAAGGCGCACAGCACGCATACGACACACACACACACACACACAGATAGAGACACAGGTCGTTATAAGGCACTAGCCACACACTCACACACACACTCACACACACACTCACACACACACACTCACTCACACACTCACTCACACACATGTTTGTACTTGAAGGAAATTGGTGGAAATTATCGAGTTTCCTATACAAAACGCGTCTGACACGCAGCTTACGGCAGCTCCCACTGAACTTGAATATCCTTTGCTCCTTGTTGTTGTCGCTCATGTTGCTGTTGCTGTTGTTGTTGGCTTTGTTGCCTTTGTTGCTCTTGTTTTAGCCATAGTTGAAATTGTCGTTGGAGCTGACTGCCTATTGCTTTAACGACAACGTTTAGATTTTGGCTACGCGCAAGGACTCGCGCCAACCCCAACGGCCCCAACGGCCTACCCCCCTTCTATATATATATATATATAATAGCTGTACAGCTCACAGCGTGGTGCACATGATTTTGTTGCCAGCCTTCATTTTCGTTAGTGTTGCCTAATAAATTTAGCGTAATTTACGTTTAGTTGTGGTTTAGGCAAGGGGGCAGGGTCAACAGTTGGTAGGGAGGGGTCCATTGAATGGTAGGGCTGTATAGAGTAGAGAGTGAGGTCTGTGTCGAGCAGAGGGGTGCGCTGAAAGGTTTTATAGAGGAGTCTCAGGCAGAGAGAGGAGAGGAGTGGTCTGTTGAGCGGAGGGCTCTATAGGAGAGAGGGGTCTATAGGAGAGAGGGGTCTATAGGAGAGACGGGTCTATAGGAGAGAGGGGTCTATAGGAGAGAGGGGTCCATATGAGAGAGGGGTCTATAGGAGAGAGGGCTCTATAGGAGAGAGGGGTCTATAGGAGAGAGGGGTCTATAGGAGCGAGGGAGACCTCTTGCTGAAAGGAAAGGTTCCATAGAGGGGTCTATCGAGCAGAGGGTCTGCTGGTAAGAAAAGGTTCAACACAGAGTGAGGGGGTCTATAGAAAGGGCAGGGTCTCCGGCACAGAGGGCTCTCTAGGAGAAAGGGCTTGCTGGTAGGGCAGCAGGGAGGCAAGGCGTCGTCGCTGT
Organism: Drosophila paranaensis; assembly: GCA_035047545.1. NCBI lineage: Eukaryota > Metazoa > Arthropoda > Insecta > Diptera > Drosophilidae > Drosophila > Drosophila paranaensis. The sequence goes on from JAWNPL010000146.1 coordinate 186,309, forward strand.
ATGGAGGCCTTGTTTTTATTTTCGTCTCGAGTGCAGGAAATTCATAATGAAGTGCTCGCTTTGTTGAAGCTTAATTAGGCGTATAAGTAATATTTTCTATACATCAGCCTGTGTGTGTGTGTGTGTGTGTGTGTGTGTGTGTGTGTGTGAGTGTGTTTGTTCCTGCTTCACTTTGTGGCTAGGCTTGAGTTGAAAACTTTGAATTAGTAAATTAGTTCGCCCTGAGTGCACAACTCGGTCAGTGTTGTATATATTGGATGTGTCGACAAACCCCCCTCCCCTCTCCACCCCTCTCGTCCTCTCGCCCCCCCTTTTCCTTAGGGTTGTCAAGTCCAAGTTGAGAACTTATTGTTCGGCCGTCGCACACTTCACTTATCGCTTTTATCACTTGGTCAAAGCAATGCCTGGGCATCAGCTAAATATGATTAAGATACCCTCTAATGCTAGGGAGTTGGAGATTGGCAAGGGTTTGTTCAAATGAACCACTAAAGTGCCTAGAGCTGTTTAGCTGTCGTTCATGAACTGGTTCAGCTTGGCAAGAGCTATGTTTGCACTGGTTCAACTGTCTTAGTTCCAATGAACTGTTTAGCTTTTGTTCACGAACTGGTTCAGCTCAGCATGAGCTATATCTGCACTGGTTCAGCTGTCTTCGCTCCAATGAGCTGTTTAACTATTTTTCATGCACAGAAATATCTAACACGATAACAGGTTAGGGTAACTGCTAGTCGTGTATTCCCCACAGCTATGGGTTGCGTTTTCAACCGGTTTACTATAACAGGGTAGCAGCTAGTCGTGCTCTCCCTGAGCTATAGACAGAGCTTCCTTGATAGTCGTCATCAATATGCCGCGTTTTTCTTCCACGCTGGGTATCCGCTAGTCGTGCGGACTCCACCATTTTCAACCTTTAATGAGCATGAAATTAATTTCTTGCTCTGCCTCTGCCTCTGTTTCTTCTTCGCTGTGTTGGACGCGTGCCAAAGCGGCGCATCCAATAAATAATGATAACTTGACAATGACAAGAAATTTCTTAAGCCCCATGTCCCACGCCCACTCGCCACGCCTCCCGCGCCCCACCCAGCCCCTCTCTCTCTCTACCCAAGCCAATTCACATAAGTCAAATGGACGAGACTTTCTGTAGCTGTTGTTGCTTGTCATTGTCGTGGACTTTGCAGGTTGTTATGATCGAAAATCAATATATATATAGCCATGGCACCCACCCCCACCCCCCACTATCTATGTGTGTGTGTGTGTGTGTGTGTGCAACCCTTATATGACAGACAATTTATGAATCGCAGCCAAGACATGTGCCACTTGGCTCGGACGAATGTCTTTCGAGCTTCAGTCACAATTGCTTGCAATTGCCCCACTGCACCACTAGCACCACAACCGACTACCAGCTCCAACCACAATTCCAATTCCAATTCCAATTTCAATTCCAATTCCAGCTCGAGTTCAATGCAATGTTGGCGTTTGCATTTCACATAAATAATCTATATATATACACACACGATGTATATATATATATATACAACAGATATATATACATATATATATATATATATATATATTTGGGGTCACGCGTTCTTATGCCTGACATGTTGATAATCAGTCAGCCAGTTACAGTGAGCACTGAATACATTGAATCGCATTAATTATTACTTTGCTCATTAAGTTTTCATTGGACCAAAGTTGTGCGCGCTTCGAGAGTGTTTGAAGAGTCGATTCGTTGGGTTTAACTGATTGATTGACTGATTGATTGATGGGCGAGCTAACAAATTCTATTAACTGAACTAAATGAGTCTATTGATTGATAGATTGACTGATATATGTCTAATATGAGCCAGCAACTAATTGATTGATGGCTTGACTGATAGCCTCACATAAAGGCTGTATTATAGTATGATTGATTGATTGACTAGCCGACTGTTGGACTATGTAATCTAGTTGATTGTCTGGCATACCAATATATGATGGTTCAATGACTGATTGATTGATTTGCTGGTATACGGCTGATTGACTGGCTGATTGGCCTATTGACACGCGAACATCAGCTCGCCAGTGATTGACTGAATGCTTGATGGACAGACTCTCTAAATGATTGACCCATGTGATTGATTGACTGATATACAGAAGGATTGAATCATTGACGATTGCATGTATGATTGACTAAGCCTGAGATTGATTGATTGATTGATAGGTGCCTACCTAGAGACTGACTAATTAATGTGATTGATTGACTGATGTACAGAGGGCATGAATCATTGACTGATTGCATATATGATTGACTAAGCCTGAGATTGATTGATTGATTGATAGGTGCCTACCTAGAGACTGACTAATTAATGTGATTGATTGACTGATGTAGGGGGATTGAATCATTGACTAATTGCATATATGATTGACTAAACCTGCGATTGATTGATTGATTGATAGACAGGTACTTCACTAACAGACTGAATTCGATTGATGGATGGTACGACGAGGCTTATTCAGTGATTGGCTTGAAAGGTAGTTGATATTGAACATATGATTGATTGATTGATTGAGTGACTAAAGTCAGTCTCTGTTTCATTGAGCAATTGGGAATACAGTTTCGAGGTCGGCCCGTCGCTCTTAGCCTGTAGCTACTGTGGCAGCAACTGCCGAGAATTGTTCAAGTTTCGAGCTGAGTTGACTCAACTCGACTCGACTCGACTCGAAGTTTTTGTTGTTATCATTGCCGTTTGCAACTTTGTTGTCAAGCGCAACCATTTTCATTATAATTTCCATGCAAACTTGCAGCTCAAATATTTGTAATCACACACACGCACACGCACACGCACACAGACACCGATACACGGGAAGCACATGAACATGTCCCTTATGCAAACATCAGCAAGTGCCCAAAGCGCTGAGGCGTCAAATGGATTCATATTGAGAGTGAAAGAGACAGACAGAGAGAGAGAGAGAGAGAGAGAGAGAGAGAGAGGGCGGGGAGGGGGTTGGTGAGACAGGGGCTGTGCATAGGTCAATGCTAAGCAAATAATTAATAAACAATAAGCCAAAGCTCAATTGGCCTTGACTTGAAGTGTTTTCACGTGTGTCTTTATTATTATTTTATTATACCTTTCATTTTTTGTTGTTGTTATACGCCGTCAAAGCCTACACACAGCGTGTGGGGCAACCCCTACGCCGGGTTGTGTCGGGGTATGCATGGTAATTGTAAACGACTTGCCTCACGCTGGCTTAAACTAGCCGCAAATACGCGCGCGGTCTGGGCCCACCTGGCGTATGAGCAATGCCCACATACGCCATGTTTGTCAATTTGTCGAGGGGGTTGGTGATTGGGATTGGGGGTGGCATAAACCACGGTTTCAATTGCACAACAGCTTATGCCTGGCTGGCTAACCAATTTCGTTTCAATTACAATAATTTGATATTGTTTGATATTTTGGAACGCGACGCAGCAACTCGAAACCAGGCAACGGCATTTTCGGCTCTGATGTGCGGTCAGGGCCACGTGCAACAGCAGGAGCAGAAGCAGGACCTCTATTTACATACAACACTGTACGCCTGTGTCTCTGTGTGTGTAAACTTATTTAGGCCAGAGCATATCAAAAAGCGTTTAGGCAGCTCGTTACGGGAAGAGCGGCCCAAAACTCGATGAAAAGATTCTCTCCCACTCACCCTCTCGTGTGTAGGGGGTGAGTTTCTGTGCTTTTATAGCTGGACACGTGCACAATGTATTGGGCTTAGGTCCGGCTTTTCGGCACTCCGTATGTAGATTAGACGCTTTGTTTTTTTTTTTTTTTGCGCAATCTAGTGGCGCCATCTATGGTTTTGAGAGAGGGTGCCGCTAGGGGTTGGGGCTGGTGTTGGGGTTGGGATTAGATTGTATCGAACTATGAAGCAATAGTTTGTAAACTCTTTCGCTACAATCTATGCATACACAATTTTTGGCATTTTTTAGCGGGTTCCGGCAAAAACTCGAAGAATTTCTTGGCTCGAAATACTGAGAGATTGCAGAATGTTGGGCATTCCAGCGCTAGGAGTGACGAGGGTAAATGGCTGCAAGTTATCTACTACTATTTGCTACTACTACTTGCTGCTGCCATTTTGCCATTGCTACTTTTTGACTTTGACTTTTACTTGCCAGTTTTATAGAGGCTTAAAGCGTCCTACTAGCAGAAGATACTCTATATATATATATATATATTTCCTTATCTACTACTATTTTCTACTCCTATTACATTACTACTTCAAGCTTAAAGCTTCTTCCTATCAGATATTCTATCAATTTCGTCAGCTACTACTATTGCCTATTTCTATTCTCTACTACTATTGTCCACTACTCTTTTCTACTACTATTTTCTACTACCATTTTCATCTACTGCTTTCCACTTTCTTTTATTTTATACATTTAAATATGAGTATATGCGGAGTATATACAAACTAGCAGACATCCTATACTTATACTCCAGCTACTACTATTTTCTACTACTATTTTTGTCTACTACTAAACATACCCTATGTCCACCTCTACCTCTACCTCTACCTCTACCTCTACCTCTACCTCTACCTCTACCTCTACCTCTACCTCTACCTCTACCTCTACCTCTACCTCTACCTCTACCTCTACCTCTACCTCTACCTCTACCTCTACCTCTACCTCTACCTCTACCTCTACCTCTACCACTACCTCTGCCTCTGCCTCTAGCTCCGTCCCATAGCTCTACCCGCCCACACTCCCCTCCCACAATTTCAACTTTGACTCTCCGTTCTTCGACTTCCCATTCAATATTTTGCTACTCACATCAATGCATAGCAAATGCCGTAGACCTTTCATCGTCTGCTACTTATTTTAAGACTCAGCTCGACTTATCAAAGCTGCTGCCAAACGAAAACAAGCAGCAGAGCTTATGCCCCATGCATATATATTTATATTCTCATACACACACACACACACACACACATACATATATATTGATATACTTCGGAGCGCCACATTTGCCTAGCAAAGAGAAAAGCGGCTTATTTCTATTAAAGTCCCAGCAGAAATTGTTTTGCCCACAAGCTGAGCTCATGAGAAATATGCCTGCGTACACTGTGCGAAATTGAGCAGCATTTAATGGCGTTTCGATTGAAGGCGATTTAAATTGGACTGTGACTTGGGCAAATTTGATGGGGAAAGTATGAGAGGTCGCCTAGCGGAGAGGGTGGTGCCAGTAGAACGTTACGGAATGCGGAACAGAAGCAAAACGCAAGTGGAGCAGTAAAAGAAAGGAGCAAGTCCATCAATCAAGCTATCAAGGCGAATGGTAGTCAATCAATTAGTTCATATATTGATGTAGGCATGGAGCTCTGGCCATGGTGCAGCCAGTAAAACGTTTCCGAAAGCCATATAAGAACTAAAAGCACAAACTTTCAGCAGTCAATCAATCAATCAATCAATCATTAAGTTGCTCAATCAACTAGTGCATATAATGAGAGAGAGAGAGAGAGAGAGAGAGAGAGAGAGAGAGAGAGAGAGAGAAAGTTACAGCCAGTAAAACGTTTCGGCAACAGGGCCAAGGACTATAGCAGCAGTATAAGGTTAGTATAAGAGGCAACGGCAAGTCCATCAATCAATTCCTTGGTGACTCAATCAATTAGTTGCCAAATCGATATTCATAGTTCTTAAGCGCTGCCAGTAAAACGTTGAAGAATGCGCCACAGAGCAGCAGCGAGATAAATAGTAGAGAAAAAAAACGCTCTCTCGAGATGGAGTAAATAAGTTTTGTGACGCTGAACGTGTGTGCGCTGGGGTCACGTATACAACAAAGTTGAAACGAGCCAAACGTGCCACACACAGAGACAGCGAGGCAGAGAGAGAGAGGGCGATAGAGAGGTAGAGTGAAAGAGAGAGAGAGGTATATTTGACTAGAGAGTAAGAAAAATAAAATACTGAAAAATTGTTGTCAGTTGTCAAGGGGAAGGAAGGGCAGCAAATACACAACTTGTTTTTGTGTGTAATGGAGTCTGGCTTGTCAATATCTCAATATAGATATAGATATAAATATATATAGATGTAGATATAGATATATATATATATATATATATGTATATATATTGATATGAGTCAAATATGCCAGTTGCAGCAGTTACCTTTAAACGTTACACCTGTGCAGTTGCAGGCACTTTAGACGGCTGCCAGCTGACATCTGACAGCAATTGATTCCGGAATCAGCAACGGGGCAAGGCAAGGCAACAAGGAAAACTCATAAATATATATAGATATATATCGTATCTGTTGTGTTTCGTATATTCAATTGCAGCTTTGTTTTTATTTGATGGTTTGCTGCTGCTGCTGCTGCTGCTGCTGCTGCTGTTGTTGTTGTTAACAACAATATGACAGGTGTGATTGATTGCCCTTGGCTGATTGCAAGTCAATATGAAGCAATTAAACAATATAATTACAATAATAGTTACATATGCTATATAGGGTCTGGGACTTGCACGTGGCGGAGCTCAAGGCATTAACATTTAAGAACTAAGTACACACAGACGGAGGTAGAGAGAGTGAGAGAGAAAGAGAGAGAGAGAGAGAGAGAGAGGGAGAGGGAGAGAGAGTAGCACTTCAAATATATATGACCTAGATATATGCCTGTCTCTCACATCTATTTCATAGTTCTTAAGGCGCCTCTCTATGTGATTCTCATAGCTAATTTGAAGCATGTCATAGATATATCCCAAGAAATTGAGTAAAAAGTCAGATAGCTTAAAGACATGCAGTCTGTCTTATTCTTCAGTAATCCACCGCGCCATTCTCTCTGATTCTCATAGCTGAAAACTTACATTCAAGCTATTTTATATAGATTCAGTGCATATTGTGCATACTCTACATTAATTTAGGGAACTGTGCTATGCCTAGAGCTGTCTCCCATTGCCTTACTCTGCGATTCTCATAGTACACATTAGTCATTCTATGGCCTGCCTTTTGCTATAGAACAAGTGAAGAGAACTTTCTTAGGGAAGAACTTCCTTAGAGAGAGAGAGAGCGAGAGAGAGAGAGACAGAGAGAGGGAGAGATTTACCCAAACGCAATCTCCTAATTTCCTCTCTCTGTGATTCTCATAGTACATAAAAGGCTTTTTTCAGTTTTTTATACAAATAGATATAGACATAGATATAGATAGGCATTTATAAGATAGCTACATTGGCCCCCATGCCCCTCTCTGCGCTTCTCACAGCCATAGCAGGCATTTTTTGCCAGCTCTAATAATTCACTTGGCATATAGATTTCACATTGTCCCCACTCTCTCTCACCTTCCTCTCTCTACACGCCTCGCCCCACTTGAATAGCCTCAGAAAAGGCTAATAAAAAAGACATTCAACATTATTATGCTGATTTCCACTGGGTACAGGGTATACAAAGGAGAGCCCAAACAACAAAATGAATAACAACTTCAATGGGCAAACACAAAGCCCAACTCGATTTCGGTTCGCTTTGGCGGCGCAACTTTTCAATTTGCCCAAAAGGAACACAAAACTTCAACAGTTTTTCTTCGTTTTTTATTTGCTTCTGCATCTGCCCCTCCTGCTCCTCCTGCTGCTCCTGCTGCTCCTCCCCATTGTTTCGCCAATCAAAATATGATATGAAGGCAAATGAATGCGCAATGTGAATTGCTTGAAATTATAATTTTGATTAAGCGCACTTTTTTTTGGGCCAAAGCGAAAGCCACGTGACGTATACGCAACGTGCACAGGCGAACGTTGCGCATACGTAACGTTGGCCCCACACACACACACACAGAGAGAGAGGGAGAGAGGGAGACACAGTTTTTTTTTTTTGCCTTTCTTTATTTGTTGTTTATTTCCGTTTTCATTCCATTTTTTTTTTTTTTTTTGTATTGTTGAAGTTTTGCACGTTGCTCGACAGTTGCTCAGCTCAGTTGCTGTTGTTGTTGTTGTTGTTGCTTCTTCTTCTTTTTTTTTTTTTGCATACATATGACTTACATAACACCCACATCTCCTTCTGGCAGAATTGCATAAGCTAACGCAGAGGCTGCAGCGACAACAATCTGCCGGCAACGACAGAAAACATGTGACAAGCAGCACAAGTCCAGTCGGAGCTGCGGCATCTACACCCCCCAAAACATCCCCCGCCGAGCGGAAATGTCAATCAACAAGCCGGAAACTGGCAACTGCCACTGAAACCGGCTTGATGAAGCATTTTTTCGCAATTGCCTGACAGCCGGTTAGCTGCGACTACCCCTACAAACACAACACACCCCCCACCCCAACGCACACCCCCTCGAAAAAGAGGATCTAAACACACACACACACACACACACACACACACACACACACTCGCACTCGCACTCTACAAACAGACTGAAAGTCAACTGCGAACTGGCAGTGGAAAGTGTTTAGCCATCTGCAAATTGAGATTTGTTACTTCGGAACCAGGAACTAGTGTGTGAACTAGGGAACTTGTAAGGGGAACTGCTATAAAGCTGTGAAGTGCGCAATCGAAGGTAGCAGATGGAAGCTATGAACTGATAGTAGTCCATAGTTTCTAGTTGATTATGCTGAAGAGTAGCTGGAACTAGCGCTGTGAACTGGTTCCGGAAATGGCAAGCTAAGAACTGAGAAGACCATACCGATAGTCTTTATTGGCCCTAGACGAAATGAGTAATAGTTTGGAACTGATGCATGGATGGAAAATTGAAGTGAGAACTAGAACTAGATACTTAGATCTGGCACTGCGAACCGGGTAGTGGGAACTGTTACTTGGAACTAGTAGGGGCAACTGGAACTGACAACTGATATAGAAAACTAAGAGCTGAGAACAATATAGAGATGTTTACATGACTACTAAGAACTAGTACGGAGCTAGTACTAGCAAAGAATACTGGAAACAGCAACTGATTGTTGCCAGCTGGAACTGTGAACTAGAACTGTGAGCCAGAACTGTGAACTAGTGATGAAAGAGGACTGCTAACGGCTTATTTAAGCATATGTATTATATATGCTACGAACTCGTTTGGAACTAGTTTAAACTGTGAAGTAGGACAGGCAGCTGTAACATGGAACTAGTACCAAGAACCATAATAGAGTATGTTAAGTACAGATACTAAGAACTGCTACTGTACTCGCTGAATGACAGGAGCAGAGACTAAGATCTTGGAACTGGAACTAGAACTAGAACTGGAACTGGAACTGGAACTGGAACTGGAACTGGAACTAAACATAATTATTGCTAACTAGGCTGATACGCGTATAATCAGGAACTGATACAAAGATCTAGGAACTGGAACTGGAGCTGTTAGTTAATGCAAAAGCTGGGAAGCAATGTGCAAGCAAGCTAATTATACTTTATACTCTATATAAGACTTAGAATTTGTAATTGGAACTAGAACTAGAACTTGAGCCGGAACTGGAACTAGAAATTGAAAGTGGAACTGGAAATTAAGCATGTTGCCTATAGCAAAAAGCATAAATTCATTGAGAGTCGCATAATTCAATTATATCTATCTAGATACAACCATTTGATAGCCTTTCCCGTTAGCTAAGAGCTTTAAGCTTTGAGCTTTGAGCATATTCGAACGGAACGTTTGCATCGCATTGCAATTTCCCTAATTGTTTATAACTAATAATTGTTTGATATATATCAAAAGTTGTCAATCAAAATGCCGAAGGCGAAAGTTTTCCTAGTGGATCTTATCGCCTTAATTGAGGCAACAGACAACAGCAACAACAGCAACTAGTTCCGCAAAAACTTTGACAGCTTCGAAAAACTTTCACTCAAAATTAATTAAAATGGATGTGATAAAGCGAATGCAAAGGAAAAACTGAAGAAGAGCAAGAAGAAAGTAAACAAGATTACGTTAGGAGGAACTTCGAACCGCTCTGCCTAAATACCAAAAACTATCAACTGCAAGAGGTGAAACTGAAAGTGAAAGTGAAAGTTCTTCTGCTGCCTTTGCCTCTGCCTCTGCCTCTTGCCTTTCCTTTCGCATTTCCCTGCCTGCTGCAAACTTCGGAAGCTTTTCTTGACTTGATATTTGTGGCATTTCTTTTTATGGGGGATTTTCAAGGTCTTTTGGTCTCTGTCAATCTTATTTGGAAAACTTTCGCAACTTTGTAGGCTGTCCCAACTTATTGCTTAATATAATTGAGACTTCCTTTCTTACGACTTCGACTTGGATTTTAAGTTGAGTTTTTGCAATTTTTAAGGGAGATTTCAGAGAGATATATATATCATCCTTATTTCTAGAAATTTTGCATATTTAATTCATACAAATAAGTCTGATATATGCAGTAGTTAGCTTTGTCTAACCCATGAGACCTGAGTGCACAGTGTTGTGAAACAAGCTTAGAGCAGTGTTGATAAACACATTTGTAAGTGCTTGATATGAAGTTTCAGTTTATTGATAGGAAACCTCATCAAATAGGGTGAATGCTGGGCAATACAAATATCAGTGTTGTATAACAAATTTAGAACAGTGTTGTAAAACACCTTTCAGTTTGCTGTCTCTAGAAGACTTTCAAACCCAACTGACTGGATCTGGACTATAAAAAAGAAAGCAGTGTTGTAAAACGTATTAAAAACAGTGTTGCAAAATAGATATGAAACGAAGCTTTTGTTTCTTATCACTAGTAACCTTTGGTATAAAACATTTTACGATAAAGCCTGACTCGATTCTGGAATATAACGAGAGAAAGAAAAAACAGTGTTGTAAAACAATTTCAATGCGCTTTTATGGGCAATTGAAACCAAGTTATAGAATGTTGCTTAGATTCTTCAGAGCTGGCATCTCAAACAACACTAGAGCGCTTTAGCAATCTGCATAAAAAAAACAGTGTTGTAAAGCAAATGTAATTAGCGAGCAACTCAAGTGCCGAAGTAGAAAAGTAGTTTCATTGTTATGCTCTTAGATATACACATGTATGTAAAGCTGAACTAGCTTTATAATTTACTAGCAAAAGAGCCAGTGTTGTAAAACCAATTAAAGGCATATTTGTGTAGTAAGTGCAACTCAAAGTTGTTGTTAGTTTGCTGTTTGTTGATTTGTTCGGAAAGGCTGAATGAGTCCACGAGAGCGGAAACTAAACGCCAGTGTTGTAAAGCAAATGTAACAAGCAAACATTCGCGAGTGTTGTAATTGAAAAGGCAAAGTTGTGGCAAGTTTGTTGACTGTTGTTTGTTGTTTGTTGCTGTTAGTTATATACGTATATAGATGGGTATACAGAGAGGTATATAGAGAGTTATATATAGGGGCATATATCTTTAGTCATATATATATATATATATAGTTAGAGCGTACTTTTTCTGTATATGCCTCGATGTTGCGTCGCTTTTACGAGGGGATGCGGATGCGGATGCGGATGCGGATAGCCCGTTGCGTTTGCTGCTGTTGTTTACGACATTGAAGCGGTATCGCATTGGCATTGGCACATCCGTCGTATCGTTTCGGCTTTCATAGTGTTTGTTGTTGTCGCTTGTTCGTTGTTGTTTCTTTTTGCTTCTTTCGTTATTTTAATTGTTCTGCTTACGCCTTTCGTTTTTTTTTTCTTTTTTTTTTGTGTTTAGCTATTTCTATATACGAATCGAAATTGAATTTGTGTTTCGCTTATATCTCACATACACACACACACACGCACACACACCCACTCACACACACACGCGCGCACTCGAAAAAAAATTTAAAAAAGAAAAACAGTTGAAAATTTTTCAATTTTTTTTTGTTATTTAATTATTATTATTATTTTGGTTAATATTATTAGGTTGTTATAGTTGTTGTTGTTGTATACTTGTATTGTTTTTATTGCTAGTAGATATATTAAGTAAGTGTGTAATTTGAATGGAGCTCTCCGCTTGCTACGTCAGCCATGGGTGTAAACACAATACAGACTGAATCTTAACTGGCGACTGGCAAATGGCGACGACGCCGACAACTTTGTGGAGGACGCCCAGCGACGACGACGACGACGACAGCGACGCCGACGCCGACGACGATGAGGACGACGCTGCCGATGACGAGCAAGTTCGAATTAACTCGACCACAAATACGAGCAGCGCGAAACGAAACGAGACACACACACACACACACACACACAGAGAGACACTCACATGCATACGCACACGCACACGCACACGCACGCTGAAACCAATCGACCGACCGACCGGCCGACCGAGCGACAGTCAGACAGCCGGACTAACGGGCCACTCATTTGACGAACGTCCTGCTTAAATGAAAGTGAGTGCGACTGTTTTTTTTCAACTTCTTCTACTTCTTCTTCTACTTCTTCTGCTGCTGCTGCTTCTTTTCATTTCTTTTTCGCAAGCAACGGTTTTAGGGGCGAGGTCCAGCGACGACTCAGCTGGTGCTGCTCACAACATCAGCTGGCAGCAGCAGCAGCAGCGACAGCGGCAGCGACAGCGTTGCACTTTTGCGCTTGACTTGTGCTCGCCACAAAACTCGCCTTTATTTGCCTGCGAAAATTCATTTATTTAGCCATTTTTTTTTTTTGTGTTGGCAGGCCATTTTTTGTCCTTTTGTTTCTCGTGGCATTTTTTTGACAATTATGAATTGGCATTGTCATGTGTGCGTGTGTGTGTGAGTGTGAGTGTGAGTGAGCGTGCTGCTCTCTAACGCCTTAACACGTATGTGCTCAGCGTGTGCTCTCTGCGCGTGTGTCTCTCTCTCTCTCATTGCGCTCGCTCGCTCGCTCTGGCGCCTGTCTGTGCGCTCTAGCTATCTCTGTCTGGCACAGTTGTTTTTGCCTGCCTGGGCTGGGTACATTTACACTCAGCCAGCAGCGGCAGCGGCAGCACAGTAGCCGAAGCAGCAGCAGCAGCGCCAGCAGCAAATATAAAAGAGAAATAGCAACAACAGTTAGAATGCCGCCTGATAGCGGTTTGGCGTGCCAGCGACGCTTTGCTGCTGTTGTTGTTGCTGCTCGCTCGCTTGGCTCACCCATGCTCTTTGCATTGTTTTTGTTCCTGCTCGCTTGCCCATGCTCTTTGTGTGCATTGCTGTTGTTGTTGCTGCTTGCTCGCTAGCCCATGCTCTTGTTGTTGTTGTTGCTGCTGCTCTTCTTCATATTCTGCTGCTGCTCTTTGGAGCCGAGCTGAACTTTGAGCTTTTGAGCTTGATCTAAACATAATTTGCGACTGGCACGCGATACGAAAATCAAAATTGAACTTTACAAGTTAATCCTTTGCATCCAGGGAGGGAGATAGAGAGTGAGTGAGAGTGAGAGAGAGAGAGAGAGAGAGAGAGCGCATATCAATATGCTTATTAAGCTGCCTGGCGATTGCCATTTTGAGAATCAAATTCGTAAAAATACAACAAGGAAATGAATTTCAGCTGCTGCTGCTGCTGCGAGAGCCAACTGTTCTTTTGCATTTGAGCAGAGTTTAGCTGCCCTGTTACCCGTGTCCTTCGGTTGGTCCTGCGCATTGGGCCAGGCCCGATTTGCGTAAGGTGCCAGGCTCCAGCAATGGCTCCTTGCTGGCTGTGAAGTACTAGCACATACACCCACACACACACACACACACACACACACACACACGCACGCAGTTGCCACCTTCACACTGATTCTCAATCTAAAAGTTTAGCTGCTGCGCGTTGCTTTGTCATCGGCAATTGTCGTTGTCGTTGTCGTTGTCGTAGTCACGTTGTTCAGCAATATTTTTTAGTTGCACACACACACACACCCACACACACACACGCATCGCTTGGAATGCATCCTTGTCGTCGTCGTCGCTGCTGATGATGAACTTGGGAATGGATTTGCCTAGCAACAACTGCTGATGGATGGTGCACGAGAGAGAGAGAGAGAGAGAGAGAGAGAGAGAGAGAAAACCAAACCAAAACCAAACCATCAACTTGCTGGCATCAAGGACACGCGAACAACACGCCCCGCCCCGCCCCGCCCCGCCCCGCCCCGCCCCGCCCCGCCCCGCCCCGTCCCGCTCCCGCTCCCTACGCTCCCGTCACATCCTTTAATTTGCTACCCATCATTAAGCAAAGTCGTTGAGCCTTTTGAGCAACATTCAATTGAGCCACAATTTGTGAACAGGACATGGAACATGAAAACATCGACGCACAGCAAGGACATTAGCCCAACGTGTCGGCCAGCTCGCTAGGTTAATGGAAATGTCAACACGCGGCGAAATATAGTTGCCAGCTTTATCCCGTTTAACAGTTTGAATAAATTATGCCAACGGCAACACGATGCAGCTCGATCCTGCGAGCCTGGAACAAGGACAACGAGAGTTGGTGCCTAGCTTGGAACTAGCTCGGAGAACTTCCTTTTTTCTTTCCTGCTTTCTGCTTTAGTCCAACTATAAGTGCATTGTTCTTGGTTCATTTAAACTAGTTCAAATGAACCATCACAATATCATGGAACTAGCTCAAAGAACTTCAATTTCAAATAAAAGATTTCTACTCTTTTAAAGTTTAGCTCGCAATTCTGTGCCTTGTTCTTTTGAACTAGTTCCAATGAACCAAAGTTGAAAAAGTGAATCACTTATAGAATTCGAGCAAACATATAGAATATCTAGAGCAAGCATTGTCAGCTAACGAAAAGCTGTTGAATTGTTCATATGAACTAGTTCCAATGACACATAGTTCCAACTTTCTATTGTTATATTCATTGAACAATTGTTGCCTAATTAGTAAAAAAAAAAAAAACATCTACATCATCCACTTGAACTAGTTCCAATGAGTCACAACTCGGAAATTGCGAGCGAATGAGCTCTCGATCTAGAAATCGATAAAGACCTTCAGGCTGTATTGATCAAGTGTTTTCCCATTTCACAACACAGCCAAATCAATTCACTCGTGCGTCATTCATGTGAACTAGTTCGCATGAGTCACGAATTGATCGAGCTGAAGGAAAAGCAATTTCAATGGGCAGCAATCGAGAACGCTTTAATGCGCCTCGTCATTAATTATTGATGGACCAACTTGGGCTGGACAATGGATGTGTGTACGTACGAGGCGATATATCGACTATATATATGTGTATATATATACATATATAGACGTATATATCTGTTGTGTGCAACTACTTAATGGTGCAGTCGCTTGAATCGTGCTCGAGCAGCCGCAGTGGCTGGCAAATTATCATTAAAATTTTAAAAGTACTTTCGACTATTTTGTGGCAAATTATGCCGGGAGCTCGGACCCGGACCCGGACCCGGACCCGTACACGGACCCGGACCCGGACCCGGCTATAAGCTATTGGTCATTGAGGCCACCTGCCCGTTAGTTGACTTAAATAACGCCGTCAGGGTCATGCCACGGATATGCAAGGCGTATTACGGGCCGACGGGCAACGGACTCGGAACGAACTCAACGGACGTATGTGGACATACGGGGCATATGGGCATATGGGCTGACCGCTGTTGCAATTGGGCAACGACGCGTCGTGTTAACGCAAACGCCTTTAATATTTTAGAGAGTAAGACAGGTTCCGACAACCAGACCCGGAGCGAGACAGAGAGCGAGAGACAGCCGGGCGTAACTGTCCATGGGACTTGGGAATAACAGTTAAAGTCGCCCTCGTTGGGGGCCCACTTTGGCGCATATAAAATTTATCATCAGCTAAATATGGCATGAAAGAACGATTGGAGGTGTTTGCTTATTGCTTATAGAGCACACAACACAACACAGCAAAACACATGTCGCCCATGTCCCAGTCACCTGCATCGATAATTCATTCAGTCAACCTATCCCTGGCCCCATAAGGCAGCCATCCATAATCAGACTTCTAGTTCCATGTGAACCCAGCGACTAGTTCGCATCGGAGCTAAGCCAGCTAGAGTTGTTGAAAATTAAGGGTCTGAGCAGTTGGAATTGCTCGACTAGCAGATACCCTGCACGGTAGATATAGGATTGATTGATTGATTGATTGACTGATCAGTATCGATAGTATCGAAAGTCGAGTAGAGAGAAAGATTCCTTGTTTCTCTGCCTCTGTCTCTGTCTCATTATTCTCTCTGTCTCTGTCTCTTTCTTTTGCTCTTTCCCTTTCTTTTCCTCTTTCTTAGTCTTAGTCTCAGTCTCAGTCTCAGTCTCACTCTCACTCTCACTCTCACTCTTAGTCTTAGTCTTAGTCTTAGTCTTAGTCATAGTCTTAGTCATAGTCTCAGTCATCTCTAGACCCTTCCATCTTTCTTAATGCTTTTCCACAATTACAGGGTATCAGGAGCTGGGCAAAATTTGATTGCCATTCAGCTATTCAGCCGCGTTGCCATTAATTATGGCTGCTAAATTGGTGTTCCATCGTTTATCTTTGGCATCGGCCATATATCACAAGAATTACCGCAGCTCTAAAGTCCAAAGTTCAATAGGTCAATGCAGGCGACAGCGAACGGGAGCAGCGCGAGAAGCCGACAGGCTAAAGAAGCTAGCAAAATATATAGCAAAAACAACAACAACAACGAAATGCTTATCAAATTATTTATGAGACTGCAAAGCTTTGTGGATGCTCCATTGAGAAAATTATTGATATATATGTATATATACATATATACATATATATATATTTATAGTGGCTGCATTTATCTAGCGCTTGATATATGGCCACATCATTTTTTCGTTCGTTGTTTGCGAACTATCAGCGTTGCCAGACTTGGCTTGTTTCGCTTGCTCTCAACGCTTTGTAAACACATTTATCGAGATTTTTGGTTTAGCACATGTTAAGCGAACAAAAAGCAACTACATATAAGTGATATCTGATGTGCATATACATATATAATTATATATAGCCTGTTAAGCTGATCAGGCCTTGCAGAGACAGATAAATGGCTTGCCTATCTATTGATGGGCTACACAGCTTAACGAGGCGTGGCATTTATGTGTTTGCAGAGTGAGAAAAGTGGAGAACATAATGTTAGGCTTATGTTAAGAAAATGTTAATGAGCTGTTAAGTGTCTAACAGCTCTAAAGACCATTCGACTGCCACTTAAATTGCTAATAATTGATATTAGGAATATCTATGGCAAAATGTTAACTAACAGTGCGTTAACAAAATGTTAACAGACCTGTAAAATATTTAAATTGCTTAACATGAAAAGACTGTCACTTAAATTGCTAATAACAGATATTAAGAATATCTATGGCAAAATTTTAACTAACAGTGCGTTAACATAATGTTAACAGACCTGTAAAATATTTATATTGCTTAACATGAAAGAACAGCCAGGTAAACTGCTAATAATAGATAATAAGAATATCTCTGGCAAAATGTTAACTAACAGTGTGTTAACATCATGTTAACAGATGTATAAAAAAATGTAAATTTCTCAACCTGTACCGTGAAGCTTTTAACAATTGATTAAAATCAATAAAAAAAGTCAATACTTAACAGCTAACCGTTAACAGTTGGCAATTAACAGCAAGCTAAAGTGGCCTTATCAAATCGAAAGGGCAATTATATATGCTTGGCGACAAAGGGCAGACCGCTAGTTAAAGTGCTTGTTAGCTTGGAGCTATGCATAAATGAATGGCTAGACATTTATATGAATGGCTGTCAGGCATTTGACAATTGTCAGTTGGGACTTGGGACTGGAGGACTTGAGGACGTGGAGCGTGGAGCGAGCGCCAAAGAAATACTGTTATGGAATAGAACCTTTAGCCCAACAGCCGGAGCGAATGTCAAGCGTAATGCAATTTATTATAACAACAACAATAAAAATACCAAATGCGGGGGCCGAGGGCGGGCGGAATTCGCGCTCCGTTTAGCACAGAGCTAAAAAATGTTTGTATTTATTTTTCATTTTCGTTTTCATTTTCTTTTTTTGGGAGTTTTTTTTTTTTTTGGTTTTGTTATTTGGACAACGAATCGATTTTCAAGCAGGTGCCACAAGGTGACGATAACTTGTTTGCTTTTCGGCTTGCCCGCAGGAAATGTTGAAGGTAATTGACGAGTGCTAGACGAGCCGCATGCACACACACACACACACACACACCCACGCCTACGGCTACGGCTACGGCTACGGCTACCCGGCCTGACCCTGAACTCAAAGCATTGTTTCTGGCCCACTTTGCAGTGGGACTTCCACGAAGAAATCTTGGGGAGTCATCGTAGAGCTGAAATTGCTCTCAAGAGAAACGCCTCTATAGACTCGGTTAGGATTCCATTAAGAGTTATCAAGGAGTCCTCACAGACCTCGTTGGGATCTGGCCAATATCAGACAGTCACTCCTGTCAGCTCTTCTGTTTTCTTGAAGAGCTCTTGAGGACCTCTCGAAAAATCATCGAAGATCCCTGCAGATTATCTAAAGGGCCTCGAAGATGCTCTGCATATAGATTCTTGTGTCTGAAAGATCTGCGGATGACCTTAGGAAGACATTGGGAAGGCCTCTCGTAGATATTTCTAAGACCTCACGAAGTCCTCTCGAAGTCCTCTCGAAGACCTCTCGAAGACCTCTCGAAGACCTCTCGAAGACCTCTAAAAGACCTCTCGAAGACCTCTCGAAGACCTCTCGAAGACCTCTCGAAGACCTCTCGAAGACCTCTCGCCGACCCTTCGCAGATCTCTTGAACAGCTCTCGAAGAGCTATGGAAAGCCTCTCGAAGACCTCTCATAGACACCTTTTCAGGCTCCTTGAAGACCCTTAAAAGACCTTCCTAGGATCTCTCTCGTTGTATCTTTATGCTAACTGACCCTTCGGTAGTCTCTCGAAACCTCCTCTTAGTCCCCTCTTAAGCCTCTCTAAGATACCTCTTAGAGGCCCCTTACATCCGCCCTAGACCCTCCTTAGACCTTACTAAGACCTCCCTTGCTCTATCTCGCTATAGCCCACATCTTCCTTGATCTCAAATTGTAGCTCTTATTTTTTCGTAAACACCGCTTGACGAGCTCCCCAGTCGCAGCCTGCCAGCGCCTTCCTCAAATGGGGTTCTACCTTGATTTACCACGAATTCCGTTCCATTTGTTTTCTGTTTTCCATCCCATTTAATGGGAATCGCAACGCTCTTAACATATAACATATATATAACATATATATATATATATATATATATATATATATATATATATATATATATATACTATATATGCATATATATTGTGTAGCCTATTGCTAATAGAGATGACTTCGCGGCAAATCGATTAGGTCATATGCCAGCAGCACTCTAAACAATATATCAAAGACAATGAACGGAGGCTACAGAGAGTGAGAGAGAGAGGAAGAGAGTGGGGACGTATGGCGGGGCTCGCATACGTTTCGTATATTATAGGGAATCGAATCGAATCCGAAGTATTTATGGGCATTTGTTTGCGATAGCAATTCAGATACAAACACAACAAGATACAATATAAATACGTGTGTGTGCGTGTGTGTGTGTGTGTGTCTGTGTGTAATTTCCCACATTTGTTATGCTCTTCTGCAGGTAGAGTATATAGAAATTAGAGGCCCATTTAAGATTTGATTAGCACTTCTCTGTTAAAATTTCCCTATGCACTGTTAAGCTAGTTTAACATAGACTAAGACAAGCTGTTAAGTTAACATTTCCATATAACAGTAGAAGATAAGACTGTTAAGCAGAAGTGAGCTCTAAAAACGTTTGATTTAATTTGGGAAATTTTGTACAAAAAAGTACCAGACCTATAAAGACTTTTTTTTGAGGGAAATTTCTGCGTGGGCAATTTAAAGTTCCATTTGTTTCTTTTTTTCATAGGAAATATGTATTTTGCGAATAATTAAAATTTCCTTCTTGGGATATTTTACGAATAATTCCTTTTTTGGGATATTTTGCATAATAATTTCCTTTTTTTGGGAAATTTGTTTATGCGAATCTAATTTATTGGCAACAAAGTTCCAGGAAGTTGAAAGAAAATTTTGAGGGAAATTCGTGTGCATCTAAGGGAAATTTCATGTCAGGGAACTTTTGCTTCTTTTCAAGTTCAGGCAAAGCAGAGAGAAGTTGAGCCACTCACACTCAGCATTAGAAAGCGCAAGCAGAAGTCGTTCAGCTGATGAATGTAAACAGAATTTCATTGTTGTTTTGATTTCCTCTATAAATATGTGTGCGTGTGTGTGTGCGTGTGTGTGTGCGTGTTGTTTTTGTGTCTGCAGATGCTCTGGATGAAAATAGCTTGGGTATAGCCCCAGTTTTATTTTGTTTTCCGTCTTTTTACTTTTCCCCGTAGCGAAACGGTGCGTTATTTATTTTTATAGTTCGACTCGATGGGCAGCCGGAACGTGGACCAGAAACCTGGATGCGTATGTCATACGGCCGGACACATTACATTCTATGTATTATGTGCGCACATCGAGACATCGGGAGACATAACTACGTCATAGTTACATAGTTATTGCCCGGCGGAGAGGCTGCCTTTGAGGCCATTTGTCATGGTCATGGATAAGGGTAGGGGCAGGGGCAGGGGCAGGGGCAGGGGTAGGGCTAAGGGTAGGGCCCTCCTCGGCCGGTTCGTTTTAGCACAACTTACCAACACTGGCCGCTCGCTGGCGTAGGACAGCTTGCGCGTCTGCCGCAACGTCTCCAGCCAGAGGGAGGTGCGACGCGACGCATTCGTGGCGCCACCGACGCGTTCACCAAAGCTGGCGGTGCGCGTCATCGCTGGCGACGCCGGCGCTGGCATTGCAATATTGACAGCCGGGCAGGTGCCTGGCACGGCGACGGTGCCAGTGCCAGTGCCAGTGCCAGTGCCAGGACACGATACCTTCGGATAGAGACTGCCCTTGCATTGGTCCTCCATGCAAGAGGCAGGCGACATGCCACGCAACAAACACAAAACAAAATCCACACCAACAAAAAAAAAACACCACCAAGTCACAATATTTTTGTTTGTTTTCGAGTTATTTATAAACAATTTGCTTGATTTGTTGTCGCCTCTGCTCGGTTCAGTTGCATTTCATTTGCAATTTGTTATTATCTTCTTTTCTTTTCTTTTCTTTTTTTTTCTTTTTTTCCGATTCCAATTTTCACATCGTTTTTCCTTCGCTTTCCTTTGGCTCGAACCACAATTCGAACGGTTCGAATGTTGATTTGTTTTTGATTTGAGCAGCGAGCGAGCTTTGTTGATTTTCGAAACAATTTTCAATTCGATTCTCGCCGACGATTCGGCTGCGTAATTGTCCAAAATGTAAACAAAACACGACGGGCCCAGCAGCACCGAAAAACAATTCGACTCGAATCGGGTTTTTTTTCCTCTCCACAACATGCAGTGGAAATGGCCGTAAAGGGTATATCAGTTGGGCTAGTTGGGGCGTAGCAGGCGTGGCCTATAGATCCAATATATTCCTGATCAGAATAATCAGCGCTGAGCTGTCCATCCATCCGTCCGCTTGACCATTTGTCCTTCCGTCCGTCCGTCTGTCCGTCCTTTCGTCCGTCCGTCCTTTCGTCCGTCCTTCCGTCCGTTTGTCTGCCCATCCGTCCGTCTATATCTATGTCCCTCTGATCGCCCATTTGTTCGCCTCTTCCATCCTTCTACCCATCTGTCTTGCAGTTTTATCTTTCATTCCGTCCGTCTATCTGTTCGTCCCTCCGTCCGTCTGTCCATTCGTCTGTCTGTTCGCCCGTTGCTCAGTTTACCCCTTCATTTTGCATATATATCATCCATTGCTCATCTATCCACCCGTCTAACTATCCGCCCATCTATCTACCCACCTGGCTATCCGCCCATCTGTCCGTCCGTCAGTTTGTTCACCTAATCGTCCGTCTAATTGTCCGTCTCTATTCCACAGTTTGCCCGCCTGCTTAGCCAGCTCTCTACCTATCCGGCCGTCTGTCCGTTCTGCCATATCTCATACGCCACAAGAACAGATCAGAATATATATATACCTTAGGAGCTAGAGAGAGATTTTGGAACCTAACAAATTTCCCACTATACAAAATACTCCTCAGTAGAGGGTATCTTCAAGTCGGCCACTCCCAGCTAGCGCCGTCTAATTTGCTTCTCTTTTTTTTGCAGCCTTCGTCCGCTGCGACCTGCGCCCGGTCAGAAAAAAAATAGAAGAAAATTTGTTATATTTATATTTCGATATAATTTCCCTTTTTTTCGCTCTAATTTGGCCGCAACGAAACGTTTCTAGTTGTCAGCACGCGTCGCCGGGTCGCCCGATTACCCGATCGCCCGATTAGCCGATCGCCCGATTGCCCGATTACCCGATTGCACGAATTGGAATGGAAACAGCTGCCGAGCTGGTCGCGGAGCTAGATTTCCGCCAAGGCACCTTTGGCCCATTAAGACTATTATATATTTATATTTATCAGTTTTTTTTTCTGTGTTCTTTATCGAATTCGCCGGGGCAGAGGAGAGGAGTGGGAGAAGAAGCGTATTTTATTGCTAGCACGCGTCACGGAGCGTGCGGAACAGCGCGATTATCGCTGACTAATTGTCGATTATTGATGGCTGATAATCGATTAACGCTGATTGATTTCTAATAACAACTTGATACTTATCGATCACTGATGTTTGCTAATCGATAAGTCAATAAATTAGAATAGACTGCTAACTCTCATTGATAATGATCAATTACCGATTACCGATTACCGATAACTGATAATCGACCACGGATATCGAATACGAGTTATCGAGATCTGACTATCGATTGATTGATGATTTGTGGTAGTTCTTTGCTTATTTATCGTTTACCGATTATGTATCGATTATCGATAAAACTCGATCGATAACCGATAACTGACAGCTGAGTCATAAACCTTCGCTTTTACTCTTTAGTTTCTAAAGTGAAATGAATTTCTTGTCGATAAACGATTGCTGTTTATCGAACAACCGATTGCCGTTTGCTGATAATTGAAATGGAAACAGCTGCCGCTGAGTGAGACATCCGCTGCCTTTTCGCAGCGTTGCCATTCCACTGGCAACAATTGTTTGCCTACGTCATGAGAACGTTGTTTCCTGCTCGCTTGCTTTCCGCTCCAACTCTCTCTCTCCCTCTCCCTCTCTCTCTCTCTCTCAGTGTGTGTCTGCCTGACAGGTTCGCATGAGCTTGGCGATGCCCTACGCCGCATGACTCATTGGAAATGAAATGTGAAAGAAGCAAAACCTTGTTCCACATGGCATTCTTCCCAATACAAATTACGAATACCCAAAAATATGAATATGAAAAAAAGAAAAAAAGAAATGAGAAAAGCAAAAAAGAAAAGATTTCTTATTCAACAATTATTGGCCTGGGGCCAAATTGTGTTTTACAGCAACGCTTATATAGCCTATAGCCGACCAAATTTGTGGGTCTATAAATTCCAGATATTTTTCGCTCTCGCAAACACAACTTAATTTGCACGGAAAACCCATAAATTTCCGCCCGCTTTATGACAAAACTTAAATGTCAGCTTCAAAAATTGGTTCGTTTTTTTTTTTTTGGTATTTTAGTGCAGTATTTTTTGTTTTGGAACAGCAACCATATAAATACTATAATAAAGGTGCATACAATTTTGTTGCAAATATACGATACGAAAATATAGTTGAAGATATAATATATAGATCAGCAGATATATCCTACATATATCGATAAATATAGTAATATAGTTTGGTATATTATACAGCAGTCGATTTTTATATATTTCCGCTCTCAAATTGTTGTCGAAATTTGTATTGATTCCTTCATTTTCCCGAAAATATTCAATTTTGAAATTTCCCACGTGACAAATTAAAATGCAATAAATTTCCCAAATTTCCTTTTAAGAAATATCCCAAAATTTGTATAATACATACACATGTACATACTATAATATAATTATAATAGCTAATTTCCCATGCCACAAATTCTGCTGAAAATTAATGCTATTAATTTATGTGTTTTATATATCAAAAATTTGAATACCCTGTAAAAAATATTTATATAAAGATCATAAATGTTTTTCAATTATTTTTATAAATTTATCATTATATATATGTGAATATATATATATCAGATATTTTCTAGGGTTTCTTCTAAGGTGCATCTTAACAGCTAGTCGCGCTAGTCATTGTCAGAACAGGTGCAGGGTATTCAAAAGGTCAACGGCAGGCAAAGAAGAACGAACAAACTACGCTTACCTTTTAAGTATCTCTTATCTAAGATAAGATTCAATATATAATATATATAAACATTAGCTATTGTGAATTGTGTAGGTGACTGAATGAATGCATGAATGAATGATTGCATGAATGAATGAATTCATAAATGAATATATGAATGAATACATGAATCAATGAATGAATGAATGATTGAATGAATATATGAATGAATGAATGCATGAATGAATACATATATGAATGAATGAATACATGAATGAATGGATGAATGAATAGATCAATATACGAATATATTAAAATTTAGAATGAATGAATACATGAATGAATGAATGCATGAATGAATATATGAGTGAATGCATGAATGAATACATGATTGAATGCATGAATGAATATATGAGTGAATGCATGAATGAATACACGATTAAATGCATGAATGAATGCACGAATGAATGAGTTTCAACATCAATGAATGTTGTGAATAGAACAATGAGTGTAATATGTGCAGAGCTATGAATACATTCTTAAACTGAACCATGAATACATTTGTGAATACAATCTGATGAGTATGAATACGATTTAAGCAGAGCTATGAGTACATTTGAGAGCAGAACAGTGAGCACAACTGTGAATAGAGCCATGAGTATCTGTGAATGGAGCTGTGAGCTCTTTAGTGGACATAACAATGGGTACAATATGTGAGTGGAGTATGAGTACACTTGATGAGTAGATCGCGGAACAGCACTATGAGTACAATCAGCATGAGTACATTCGATGAGTACACTCTTGTAGCACGCGCTGTGAGTGCAAATTGTGCGAACATTTCGAGCTGAGCACAACTACGAGCACTACCATGAGTATAGTTGATGAGCACAAGTTTTGGAGTGAGTACGAATTACGAATGCGATAAGGCGAGTTGTTTTGGGACTCGAAAACAAAAGCAGAAACTGTTTAACGAGCGCATTCAAAGCAAATGGCAAAATTGATTTGAGCATCAAACAAACTTCAACTACGAAACTTTGCTAAACTTTTAATATTTGCGTGTATTTTTGTTGGTATTTTGTTGGTTTTTTTTTTTTTTTGTATATACACAATGCACATTAATGCTAAAAACGAAGTTTTTTTTTTTGGTAAAGGAGTTTTTGTTTTTTTAATTGCCATACAAATTTTGTTTGGTTTTTGGGATAGAATTTGTAAGATTTTTGTGATTAAATACCATTTTGGAGCATTGGAGCGTTTCGTTAGTGGCCTCTGTGAAGGCCCTTCTAAGTCGCAACTTTCGGCTTTCGGACAATGTGCGAGGCATTAGAAGAACGCCCTAAAGAGAATTGTCGATGCGAATTGTGATTAGTACAGTTAGTTAGTTGAAATAGTTAGTTTTTAGGTAATTTAGTTAAGGAGAGGGAGCATATTAGAGAGGGCGGGGGGAGTATGGGACAAATACATAGGCTAAATGAAGTTGGAACTGTTATATTAGTGAACATTGAACGGTATATGTAGCTAGATAAGTATTATATAATCAATATGTATAACAGTTACGTATAACAGTTACGTATAACAAGTACGTATATCACTTGCGTATAACAGTTGAGTATAACAGTTGAGTATAATAGTTGACTATAACAGTTGAGTTTAACAGTTGAGTATAACAGTTGATTATAACAGTTGATTATAACAGATACTAATTTTTTTTTTTAATATTATAACAGATATGTATAACAGATCTATACATCAGTTGTATAACAACTGTGCATAACAACTCTATATATAATAGTTATATACTGATGATACTCATTTCAAAATATATGTATGTGTTTTTCTGATGTCTAGAAATACTATTCATGAGCTACACATATATATATATATATATATAGAGAAAATTTCAAATAATTAATATCTAAAGTAAATAATTAAGACTTAGATTAAATACATATATACATATATGCTATAAATTTATATAAGAAAGTAATATAATTAAATATTTATATAAGAAAATAGTACATCATAAAGTATTTTAAAATCTTTGATGATTCAAATATGTGTGTTGGGGCCGATCCCACAAACTGTATATATTATGGATCAGCATCAACAGCTGTGGCAATTAGGGCTATTATCTCGCCTGTCAATCCAGCTGTCTATCCATTTAGCTGCCCATTTGTATTTCCGTCTATATGTCCGTCTGGCTGTCCGTCCGTCTGTCTATGTGTTCCTCTATGTGTGATATAGCTGCATATTACTCAAGTACAGGGTAGCTGCTAGTCGAGCTCGAAAAACATCAGCTCAGACTAAGCAGCTAGCTTGAAACGTTCAGCGTTTATATATAGAAATAACTTTGCTTGTGCAAAAGCTATTTACAAAGCTATATATAAATATGTATATGTATATATATATGCCTAAGCCTATATATACATACATATATATCTCTGATATATGCATATATATTTAGTTCTTTGCTAAACTATATATAATTATCATATTAATGTTTACAACTGACTAAATCCTTTAGCTTAGCACACGCTTGAAAACTTTGAGCACACACTCACACACACACACACTCACACACACCCAGCACACGCACACATACACTCGCCATTGAATGAATGAAAGTTGTTGTGTTGCATAATTAAGTGAAAAGCTTTCAAAATCATGCAAACAACTAAGCTGTAAAAGTTGTCCAAGCTTTTGCGGCCAAAAGCTCGCAGGCGCGTAAACTGCCAAAGCTTTCACACACACACACACACACACACACACACACACACACACAGACAGACACACACACGCGCGCAGTTATGCATAGTTAAGTATTTATTTATGGCTTGCCAGTACTTTAAATTGCATACAAAATTTATGTGCGCGTATTTGAGTGGGGGCCAGGAGCCACCGGCTAGGGGCCAGCGACTTGGGGCTTGGGGGCCAGTGGCAATGGCGGCCGCTTAGCGCAGGACTTAAAATGGAAAGCTTAAAGCTTTTAAGCTAAATGTATGCAAAAGTTGTTAAAAACAACGGTTAGCTGGCTATGCACAACCGACAGTTATCCTAGTCCTTTGTCCTGGCTGATGGTAAGTGCTCGACTGACTGATGCCCTGCAATCTTGTATGAGAAGGATATCTTTTCGATAACTTGATCGAATCTAGAGAACAATCGAGTCAATTATATGTATACTTCGTGGCATCGATAAATGCTATCGATAACTTGAAAGAAACTTGATCAGATCTTGATGAAACCTCGAGTATAGTTGAACTGATGGAGTCAACTATATACATACCTAAGCTTGAAAGCAACGATAAATGTTATCGATAACTTGACAGAAACTTGATATACGCATTTTTGACAGGATCCAGAGACAAACTTGATTGGATATTGATAGAATCTATGGCTAGATGGGCAGATCTAGCCTAGTCAATATATATAGCGTCGCATACGTCAGGCAAATGTTATCGATAACTCGCAAGAAACTAGATGTAAAAGATCTTAATAGAATCTATAGACAGATAGGCACATGAACAGCTGGAATCAAATCTACATACATATATCTGCCACGCCTCCTGTTACATACTTTCGCTCCAAAGCTATATACCCTCTTGAACTAGTTTCAAAGAGCTGCAGGACTTTTTCATTTCGGTTTGGTCCGAGCACTTTATATCTTTCTTTATATAGAGCAATTATTATAGCACCCAATATATATACACAATACATGTATATAACATATATATATATATATACATTATTATCGTAGGCCATTAGCTTTGTCCAAGTTCTTCTTCTCCTTTCTCTCTCTCTCCCTTTCTCGCTTTTTTTAAAGCTTTTGGTGCCCGTTTAACAGCTCTGTCGGTCTTTGTGTGCGCCACGCCCCCTCGTAGATACCGCCGCCCATACCACAATGGCTCAGCACCTAGCTGTACAAAGTGTCAATTATCTACAGCGTCAACAAGGCTGGACGACAAAAAAAAAAAGAAATACCAAAAAATATACCAAAAAAAAAAACAAAGAAAATAATAAAGATAAAAACGCGACAGCAAATGTCAAAGAGTGAAAATAATCATCAATCATTTTAAGGTCAAACGGACGAGCCGTGAAGCAAGGAATATATAGATAAATATATATATATATAGCGATATATATAGCTATGTGTATACACTGCGAGAAAGCAGTGCGCCTTCAGACTGGGTTGAGGTTTGGCTCAGACAGGAAATTTCTCATTTGAGCTTAAATGAAGACATAGATTGGGAAGTTATGGGGAGTTATGGGGCATATCTATGTCAGATTTGAAGGATTTTAAGTCAAGATCGGATAGGTCTGGACAATGCTGGCATCTGAGTCTCCTGTGCATATTTCTCACAGATCTTCAAGCAGGCTTAAGTTGGGCATTTCAAATTTTACTTAAGTTAAAACTAATGCCCTATGCTTCAAGTATATATATTTATATATATAAATATATATACATATGTACATATGTCTAAAGTTCCAATCAAGAATTTTATGCCCTCAGCTAACAGCAGCTTCTAGTTGTATTTTTCTCTCAGTGCACATATATACATCTCTCTATATATATATATATAGGTAAGCCTATAGTTCAGACATTGTCGACAATTTATTGATATTAATTACAATACTAATTATTGGTCTATATTTAGTGGCGTTAGCTTTTCGCTTGGTCCCCACTTCAGTAGGCGCTGGGAGAGCGCATTTATATTTAATGATGGCTACGTGTATGGCCGCAGCTATAAATATATAATATATATATATATATACTATATATATGTATATATATATATATATATCCTATATGTGTAAAAATGTCAATTTAAAAGAAAAAAACTCGATGTGAATTATATATTGGTATGTTAATGCATGTGCAAATACATAATCAATTGGGCATTTCAAATGTGCTTTTTATTGGCAATTTGTCGCGCATTTGATTTGCTCACGCCTCGCGCCTCCCTCGGCGATTCTCATATAATAATAATAATAATTAATAATAATTGAGCCAATGCGGCGTATGCGCAATATTGATTTTCGCTAATTGGATTTCGTAGCGTGAAAAGCAACAACAACAACAACAACATCGAATCAGAGCGAAAAAGAAAATATGAAAAATGGAACAAAATGGAAAGTGGAAAGTGGAAAATTCGAAATGCTTAAGTACTTAAGACACGAAAATAATCAATCGATGGCAGCGAAAACTCAGACCGAATGTCAAGTACTTAAGGCAACAAACTGTAAACGGAAACTAATTAAAAAGCAAACTTATTATTGATAAATAATTAAATATCGATTTATCGAATACTGTGGGCATGTCCATGTCGACGTACGTACGTATGCGCTGCCACGTGCAAGACCTAAATTATTCAAGTTGTTTGTTTGGCAAGTTTCGACTAACAGTTTGATAAAAGTTTCAATAGGCTAGGCTAGACTAGGCTAGTGCTGGCAGAACTATCGATAACAGCAACATATATGTACATATATAGATAACTATAGATAACTAGAATTTAATAGTATTAAATATTGGTATATAAATTTATAAATATGTCTAACTACAAACAGTAATATCATACTAGACTATCCATAATATATATCTGCAAAAATATCGATAACACATTATAGCACTAAATAAATACATAGATAACTTTCGATAACATACATAGAATCATTTAATATATATCAAAAAAAAATAGCGAACTATTGTATTTAATAGAATTTCAAAGAGATATATGCAATCGTCTAACTATCGATAAACGATACATTACATATCATAAACAACGATTAGGGCTACAAGATTAGTTACAGAGAAGCAAACGAATAAAATTGCATTCGATAACTCTGCAATATGTTTTGAATGAA
Source organism: Drosophila paranaensis (assembly GCA_035047545.1). NCBI lineage: Eukaryota > Metazoa > Arthropoda > Insecta > Diptera > Drosophilidae > Drosophila > Drosophila paranaensis. The sequence goes on from JAWNPL010000146.1 coordinate 216,135, forward strand.
TTGACTACGATATCGATTATATTTATCGATATATTTATTCTTGAAGTCATATGAAAGGTACTATATATTTATAGCAAAACAAATACCTTTTAAAACTCTGCACGTTGAATTTTATTCATGATATTGGCAAAAACATCGATAACTATCGATAGTTGAGAAAGTTAGTCAATGGCCTTAACAAATTTAACTTGGAAATGGATAAAGGCGCATATTTTGAGCTGCAAAAACAAGCTTAAGCCGATCGATAGTTAAGAATAGGGCTGTTTATTTGGCTTGACATTAAATTGAAAGTTATATAAACTCATGCACCAGCTCTTATCGATAACTATCGATAGTCACATCTGAAAAGTAACACTGAATCATTAAATGAATCAAAACGTAAACTAAAAATATATCGATTATTTGACTTTCACAAGACTTCACACTAGTGTTGATGCATTCCTATATCGTATATCGTACATCGTCTAGCACTAGCGATATATTGAGCATCTCTACTGTTGACAGCCAACTAGAGAGATTATCAGATTAAGATTTTGTCGGAGGAGTGTGTGTGGGTAACACATAACATCAAGTGCGCTATGTAGTAGAGTGCACACCAAATACATATAGTATATAGAAAGAGCGAGGGAGACAGATAGAGACTTAAGGGTTGGGTTGGGGGTTAGAGGGGGGTTGAGATAGAGATAGTTGTGCCCTAACAGCCAGTTGACTGACATTACGCTATAGCTATAGTATGCATATAGAAAGAGACAGATAGACATAGAGAGAGAGAGAGAGAGAGAGAGAGAGAGATGGCAATGCTCACCTGCTTGAACGGACGCATGCCACCGTTGATCCTGAGGGAATCGGCCGCAATGCCCGCAATGCCATCCTGGGTGCTCTCGCGCAGCTGCTTCAGCGACACGTTCGGCACCGTGTGCGAGTGGCCGCAGGAGCTGTGCGTGCCGCAGCATATCGCCGTGCTGCTCGACTCCGGCTGCGAGCTCTGCCTGATTATCCGGGAGCCGTTCGTCGGCGATGAGGTAATCAGCACGGGCGGCACCTGCGGCTGCTGCTGCTGATAGTGATGCAGCTGCAATTGCTGCTGATGCAGCAGCAACTGTTGCTGTTGTTGCAGCTGCTGCTGCTGCTGATGCTGCTGATGCTGCTGCTGCTGCTGTTGCAGCGTTGTGTTTGATATGCATATGGCCATGGAGCTGCTTAGATTGAGTGGCTGATAGGCACTTTTGACGCTGTCTCGCGATGCGGATCTATCGATTTGCCCGCCCGTCGAGATGGGCGTGGTCGAGGCACGACGACTGCAGTTGCGGCAGGCGCGACACCGACTCGGCGCACTCGGCGGTATGCTCGACGAGAGATTCTGATATGACGATGTGCCCAGATTGGGATGGCTCGACCCGGTGCCGCTGCCTAAATTCATAATTGATATGGTCGGTTTCTGTTGTTGTTGTTGTTGTTGTTGTTGTTGTTGTTGTTGTTCGAGTTGTTGCTGCTGCTGCTGTTGCTTGGTCTGCTGCGTTGAGCCAGCGACACTGGTCGTGGCCGATATTGTTGTGGTCGTTGATGTGTTCTGTGTTAGTTCTTGGTCCTCTTCGTGCACCTCAATGTCGGGCACATTGGTCGCGCCGCACGGGCCCTGCCGGCCCAGGCCCTGCTCGATGTCCTCGAGGTGGCCCACGCAGCCGCCGCGCATACTCTCCTCGGAGCCCATGCGCAGCTGCTGCGACTGCTGCGGACTGGTTAGATATGTGGAAGTTCGATCCTGACGCATCAGCGTCGGTTTCGCGCCGGACGTGGAAGCCATATTGTTAGCGGTTGGCCCGTTCGCCGAGCTGCTCTTCACCTGCCGCAGCAGCGCCGTCCGTCCGCCCCCCTTCGTGGCGTTCGACACGAGCAGGGAGTCCGTCTCCTCGGAGCTAACATAGCCCGAGTTCGTGTTATCGTTTAGCTTCTGAATTGACATCTGCAAAGAGCGAAACGAAAGCGATTAGCTATATATGTCCGATATGAATACCCTCTAATAACTTATAATACCCTGTAATACCCTGTAATACCCTGTAATACCCTATTATACCCTGTGATACCCTGTGATACCCTGTGATACACTGTGATACCCTGTGATACCCTGTAATACCCTGTGATACCCTGTAATACCCTGTAATACCCTGTAATACCCTGTGATATCCTGTAATATCCTGTAATACCCTGTGATACCCTGTAATACCCTGTAGCTCCCCTTAAAATGCAGAGTTTCTTATAAAATAAAGTCCTGTATAGAAATAATCTATATTTATCGTAGTAAACTTTAGCTTACTCATTAAATTTAAGCTATGCTCGTCGCGCGATACCCTGTAAACAGATACAATGACAGCAACTTGACTAGCTCCTTGAAGTCGCTCTCAACTATATCCAATTTACTTATATAAAGAGTCGCATTGCTCCATTTAGAACCTTTCTTAAGATAAGCTCGACTGGCAGATACCCTGTAAACAGCAGCTAGACGACAGTGACAAGACGTAAGCAATTGAGTGAAGTATTTCCCGACATTAAGACATATTTAAGTAGAGCTATATTACTCTTTCCATTATTTCATAAAATAAGCTCGACTAACAGATACCCTGTAACAGTAATTTTCAATGCTCTTTAAGCAGCCTGCTGTATCAGCTCTCAAATTTCAAAAAATCTCTTTATGTACTTTGACTTTAGGCTCTTCTTAAAAGAAGCCTGACCAGCAGATACCCTGCAACCAGCTGCAAAACAACTATGGCAAGGCGTAAGCAGTTGAGTGAAGTCTTTCCCTACTACAAATGATATTTAAATACAGGTAGATTACGCTATACAACATTTCTTAGGCTTAGGCTCGACCGACAGATACCTTGTATCTAGTTCTGTCCTTGCACCTAATGTCTCCTTAATATAGCCAAGCAGAGCTAAAGCTTTCGACTTAAGCAGTTGACGGCACAAAAAGCGCTAGCCGCAACTCGACAAAGCTTTCGGCAAAGTTTAAGAAACGGCCACAAGCCAGAGATAAGGACAAACTGTTTTTTAGATACGAGCGCGAAGCACGTGTCCGAAACTAAGCATGGCTAGACGCACAGGTATGTAGGGGCGTGCGTGTGTAGGTGTGTGCCTGTGTCTATGTTTGCGTAGCTAAGACCGCTGAGCTGGAAAACTTGATGACCGCACACCTACAGGATGGCAAACATTGAAATGCAAACATGAACTCACGCACATGAGCTTAAGCAATGCCAATGTGTGCATATGCGTGTGTGTGTGTCTCTCTCTGTGTGTGTGTGTGTGTTAGGCATTTCTATATTTGATATGCAAGCTACGACGGGTTGGCCCGATTGGTTAGTCGCTTGGCTGACTGCGGCTCAAAGCCCACAAATTGACAGTTCGACGTTGCCGATGGGGCGGAAGTGGTTTAGGTGGTTCGGTTGCCTATGGTGGCTATGGGTGTCGATGCCACGAAAAATTAATTTGAAAAAAGTTTCAAATCAATCTAACTATAAAAAAAAATCAATAGCCTAGCTATAAATACGATATTTGGGCTAGAATACCCTGGGAAGCCTGCTTCAAGGAGCATAACTGAGCACATACATAGCTATCCCATTATATATACATATATAGTCGTGCACATTGCCAGCTATTAAGCCATCACATATATAATTTAGCTGCTCGAAAAAAAAGAGAGAAAATAAAAATTAGCTACAATTAAATTTAAACGACGCTAGTTTAAATTTAATTGTAGCTAATTTTTATTTTCTCTCTTTTTTTGTTGTTATTTTTCCTTTTTTTCGTAAATCGATAAACATCAATTAGCGAGCTATTTGGAAATGCGAGGCAGCTGCTGGTGATGCACGTTTATATACGTGACAATATTTACATACGTGACATATTCTATTCGCCTACATATTGAATCGATAGCTAGCAATTGGATTTATCGATAAGTCTAATTGTTAGTTAGTAATGCAGTTTGCCAGTCGGTTATAGGTGTTACAGTCAAATCGATGTAAACCCGATAACAATCAATAAAATCGATTATTGTAATTACAAGCAATGTTGTCTATAATCATATTTCCGACATATATACGTGTAATCATTATCAATTTGATCGACATATATAGTCAGATAATCTAATCGATAACTGTAATCGATTGCTGCAATTATAGTGCATGTAAACTATAAATGTAATCGTTAGCCGTGTAATCGATAGACATAATATCTAACAGTATACTCGATAACTGCAAACACTGCTACAAGTATCGATAATTATGATAATTAGCCTCATTAGTTTATACGAAAGCCATAATCGTTATCTCTTGCCATCGATAACAGTAATTTTTATGAGTATAATCGATAGCAGCACTGATAGCTCATATTTCATATTAGCGATAAGTGCAATCGCATTCAATTTGACAGATAACAGCAATCATTATCAGCGTATTCGATTACCGTAATAGTAATTAATTAAATCGATTACTGTATTGCATGGACGTGCTATAGACTCGATGCGCTCCAGTCTTAACGAACTTAACCAGCAAGAATATATATGGCATATATATTTTTAAATACACATCAAATAGAGTATCCAGTGGCATTGGGTAGGAACCTGTGTGTGTGTGTACCTTTAAACCTCTTTATTTGCCATTGTGCTTATTAGTGTTGCCTTGAGCAATTGTAACGTTTCGACACGGGGAATTGACTGGTGGCAGTAACGGCAACGGCAACGGCAACAATAACAGTAACACAATTACAATAACAGTGACACTGAGGACATGAGTCTTGGGACATGAGCGACACGAAATGTAAAAAGTCGAAACACCTGCGCAGCAACCGAACCCAACCCAGCCCAACTTCGACCCAACCACACCCAACCCAGCCCAGGGCTGGCCTACGACAGTCAGTCACACGTTGGCATGACGAGCGTGCCGCTAATAATAGTCGCCCGCCGCCCAATTGAGCTCCCAAGTTCTAATTCGCTCCCAGTTGCCCGCTCCCTTCAGTTTCGTAGCTAGTCAATCCATTGTCTGACAATTGTGCCAACAAATTGGGTTAAAAATTTTTGCTAACCAACACTGGCGGCCAGTGTTGGCAGCGTGAAGTGTAGTGCACCTGCATCTGGCGCTGGGCGACACAAATTCAATTTCCCAAACTTCAATATGAGAACAAACTAGAGCGTTACGGAACGGGTATGAGCAGCCGCATAATACTCGCTCAAAGAGATAGAGATAGATATAGATATAGATATAGATATAGATATAGATATAGATATAGATATAGATATAGATATAGATATAGATATAGATATAGATATAGATATAGATATAGATATAGATATAGATATAGATATAGATATAGATATAGATATAGATATAGATATAGATATAGATATAGATATAGATATAGATATAGATATAGATATAGATATAGATATAGATATAGATATAGATATAGATATAGATATAGATATAGATATAGATATAGATATAGATATAGATATAGATATAGATATAGATATAGATATAGATATAGATATAGATATAGATATAGATATAGATATAGATATAGATATAGATATAGATATAGATATAGATATAGATATAGATATAGATATAGATATAGATATAGATATAGATATAGATATAGATATAGATATAGATATAGATATAGATATAGATATAGATATAGATATAGATATAGATATAGATATAGATATAGATATAGATATAGATATAGATATATGTAAATATAGATATATGTAGATATAGATATATGTAGATATAGGTATAGGTAGAGATATAGAGAGAAAAATAGTACGAGCCATTAAAATTGCTGTCTGTGGGGCGGTTGGTTTTCATATTGATTGCATTGTCGGTTAAATTATGACAGGTTGAGCAGGAACAGGGGTCGGGTCCGGGGGTAAACCGACAAAAATTAAACAATATTATTATGACAGTAAACACACACGCTCGCACATACACACACAGACATCACATACGTTACGACATTCGCTTCGGAATTTTACAATTGGCTCATTAACTGAGGAACCAAACAGAGCAATTTTCATAGAATATTTCAAGAAATAATTGCAATATGATATTTAGTGTTAAGACGAACGATATAATAGCTGAATCTATTAATATATGTATAATAGCTGGAATAATACAGCAGAATGTATTATGGGAATGAGGCAAACGGAATTATACATAGATATATGTATAAGCAGCATAAGATATGGGATGTACTTAAATCTATAAAGGTACATGTAAGTATGAAGCTGTAGCTCAGTGAATGTTCAGAAATTTGAGCTAACTTGTGTATATGTACATACATATGTAGGTCCATAGATATGACAGAATATAGGTACATGTTGCTATGTAGGTACATAGATATAAAAGTGTATAGATAAATATTTATGTATGTACATACGTATATAAGGGACATACATATGCAAGTATTTGTGTTTTAGGGACAGAGGTACATTTATAGTTGCATGTGCATATAGGTACCTAGGTACATACATATGTACCTATGTAGATACATAGTTAAATGTGTAGATCGATACATAGGTACATGCATATGTACATATATAGATATATTGAAACATATGTTGATAGGTACACATATAGGTATGCTCATACATATGTCAAGAGGTACATATATACATAGATAGATACATTGATACATATCTAAATAGGTACATACATATATAGGTACATATCAGAATAGGTACTTACACATATAGGTACATATCATAATAGGTACATACACATATAGGTACATATCAGAATAGGTACATATCTAAATACGTACACACACATATAGGCACATATCTAAATAGGTACATACACATATAGGTACATATCTAAATAGGTACATACACACATAGGTACATATATAAATAGGTACATACTTATATAGGTTCATATCTAAATAGGTACATACACATATAGGTACATATCTAAATAGGTACATACATATATTGCTGAACTGAGACTTATGTAAATAGGGTACAAAAGTGTGTAGGTACACATATATGTACGTACAGTTAGGTAGATTGTTACATATGTGCATAGGTACATATGAATATAGGTACATCTGCATAGCTGTGCATACGAAATCGCATTTCCATGCCCAGTTAAAGACTTAAAGCTTGTATCAAATACTATTCCTCTTCGCTCTCCCCGCCCCTCAGTTGCCTTTAGGCTGCGCTGCGTATCGATGCAGGCATTCAACTTGTTTGGCATTTTTTCGTCGTTGTTGTTGTTGTCGAGGAAATGCTAAGGATATGTTGGTGGGCGAGCAGAACAGAGATGCCCATTTCACCGGCTGCGTGTGTCTATAAATTGTTTTAGCCAACGACAAACCGGGACAAATTCGAACAATGAATGCCTGTGTGGTTGACCTCGAGCACGGAAGCGGTGCATGTGGAAAGTGTGGATAAGTTATGTGCCAGTTGGCCAGGTGACCCAGATGTCATTCAGCAGTTGGCGTTAAAAACATGCCACACACACACACACAGAGAGAGAGAGAGAGAGAGAGACAGAGAGAACAGGCCAATAACAATAAAACAACTCGGCGACAACGGCGATCACAGCACACAGGACACATGGGCTCGTGTCCGAAACAGAGCAACTGGCCACAGTAGAAAAACCGAAAAAAAAACAGCAAGAACAAAACAAAATAAGAAACGAGAGCCGGAAAAAACAAAAGTAAAAAAAAGTAACAAAAAAATCTATTGTGTAATAGCCGCTTCAGGTTTGCCCATTCAAACCTGATAGCCTTGTTTAATGGCCTGGCCACAATTCCGGGCAACGCCTGCTCGGAGCCGGAGTCCCTCAGACCACCCACTGCCAGCCCCTCGGGCCTTTACACCCGCTGCCTAAAGCTCGATCTTCTTCTTCTTCGTCTTCTTCTCGTTCGCTCTGTCTGACCCAGCAGAGAGCATAGGCGCTACACCCACTGCCTCGGCTCCTACGACTGTCCTCCCCACCCTCTGGCTGTTCCTTTCTGCTACGACTCTCTCGGCCTCTCTGACTAGCCCTCGAGCTTGCCTGCTCACCCTCACGTACTCATCGACGCTCTAGCCTCAGCCTATCCCACCTTGTTTCCACGTGCGCCCATCCCTGCTCCTGCCCCTGCGCCTTCCACCTTTCACCCGGCCTCTGTCGACAGCCCAAATCCATGTCCCATGCCCCAATTCTCGCTGCTCCAGCGATTCGACGTTCGCATGTAGAGATAAAAATTTATTGCACAACTCAAAATCAGGTTCCGAGCGCCGAGCTTTGTGCAAGGACTGACCCCAACATACCTCTCCCTATATACACAGGTATATATATATATATATATACATAAATTCATTATGGTGCTAAGCAAGCAACAAGAAAATCGTTAACTTGGCTAAAGCTTGGCCAACAATTTGATCCGCCAGTTTATAAAAGTACATGAGTTTTTGTTCTTTTTGCTCCTGCTCGACCTCGTTGCATTCGTCAAGCGTCAAAAGGGCGGCCATAACGAATGGATAAGTTACAGGCATAGCCAGAGCCAGAGCCAGAGCCACAGTCAGAAATGCCTTTTATAAGCCAGTTACCTAACGCCCATTTGGACTAAGGACTCTGCGGCTGACGTCAGAGCGGCCATTGTGGAGGAACTACAGCAGGAAGCGATGACAAAAGCCCCCCAGCATAGGCCAGCAGCGGGAGAAGCGACGCGAGAACTGCTATACAACTCAAAGCGAATGCTTTCAGACGTCATTTTATGCAATGCAAAGCGTCGACATAGAAGCGTGGCGAAAGTTCGACTGCGAAGCACGAACTTGCCTCCACTAGAGAGAAGCTTGGCGAGAGGCAAAGATAAGTGTGACAATACGAGTTAAGTAATCAAACTGATATAAGCAGATGAGGTAGGTAGTGGCAGCAGGTAGAGAGAGCAATCAGCAGAGAAGTGAGAAGCGAAGTAAGAAGAAGTCAATATATCAACTCATTTTGAAGATCATTTCAGGCATTGCGAGATCTGATGAAAAAGCTCACTAACTTGGGAAATGTGTATAGACTTTCCCTTTAAATTTATGAAATATTTATCTTCAAGCTTCTCTCTCACATAAACTTTGTAAGCTTAGAGATAGAGAGAGAGAAGCTGTGCCAGAGTGCTAGAGTAGTGGGTAGTTTTCTCTCTCTCTCTGTCTCTCTCTCCCTCTCTCTCTCTCTCTAAGCGCCCAACATTTATTAGAGAGAAGCTTTAATGAAAACATTTCTTTCAGCATTTACTAGATGCTTTCAAGATTCTCTCTTCAGTCTTCCAACATTCATTAGATAATACTTGCTCAACTTCTCTCTCTCTCTCTCTTTCTCTCTGTCTCTCTCTATCTCTATCTCTTTCTACCTCTCCCCCTTTCTCTCTCTCCCTCTCTCTCTGTCTCTTTGTCTTTCTCTCTTTCAATCTCTCTTCCAATATCTCTCTTTCTCTGTCTCCCTCTCTATATACCTCTCTCTAACTCTCTCACTCTGTCTCTCTATCTCTCTCTCCATCTTTCTCTATCTCTCTATCTTTCTCTATCTCTCTTTATCTTTCTCTATCTCTCTCTTTCTCTCTCTCTTTCTCTCTTCCTATCTCTTTCCCGCTCGCTCTCCCTCTCTACCTCTTTCTTTCTCTCTCTCTTTCTTTATCTCTCTTTATCTCTCTCTTTCTCTCATTCTATCTCTTTGTATCTCTCCCGCTCGCTCTCCCTCTCAATCTCTGTCTCTCTCTCTCTTTCTCTTTCTCTCTCTTTCTCTCTCTCTCTTTCTCTCTATCTCTCTCTTTCTCTCTCTCTCTCTTTCTCTCTCTCTCTCTCTCTCAAATTTCATCAAATATTTTCTTTCAAGTTTCTCTCTCTCTCTCTAAGCTTAGCAAAATTAATATAATATAAACTTTCCGGCTCCTCCCTCTCCCCCTTTCTCTCTCTCTCTCCATCTCTCGCTCTACACATCTCAAAGGCTTAACTGAATTCGTATGTTTTGTCAACGATTTAATCAGCTTTCTGCAAGTTGTTGGCTATCCAATCCAATCCGCGTTATCCAGTCGCTCAGATCTTTGCAACTGTTGTCAGCGGGTCAGGGGCTTGATAAAGACGTGCTGAACTTAAAATTAGATATATCTATCACGGAGCTGTTGAGCATTTTATGCTTTGCTTTGGCCAAAAGTCAACAAGATGATGAAGGTACCATTATTTTGCATCATTTGATTGACCTTCTCTCTCTCTCTCTCTCTCTCTCTCTCAGTCTGTGCAATATCTTTCATATTATAAATGCGAAGCCCCATGCTCTCTCCCCTTAGCCTTCGCCTAACTCAAATACAATGCCAAAAAAACTGACATTTTCGATGGGGGTCGAGCACACAAAGGACTTTTCGCTCAGTTTGGATGATTGGTTAGTGGTGCGAGAGAGAGAGAGAGAGAGAGAGAGAGAGTGGGTGGGGCAGAGAGTGAGTAGGGCAACTGATGCCAAGTTAATGAAAGCATCAACGGGAATGCTACTTAGAATTGCCCTTCAGCCAAGAGCTGTGCATTCATCTACATATAATACTTTTATAATATACTACTACTATATACACACACACACACACAGAGAGACTGTGAAACATACAAAAGGTTGTGCCAAAGTAATTTACTTTGCCGCTCATGCCCAGAAATTCGAACTGAAATTGAAATGACATACGTTAAAGGCAACAGAAAGAAAATAGATTTAGACAGACAGTTTGACATTGTCTAATCGTGACAACTGTCGAGATAGATCTACATATATATACCCAAAATACATACGTATACATATACATATACATATACATTTACTCATATATTTACTTATATGTCAAATGTACATATTTATCTTGAAAACAATAATAACACATGCCGCCATTATAAAGATATTTCGCTCCAGTTCGCCGTGGCAAGGGGAGGGTCGTTGGTTTGCCTTGTGGCACTTGAAAGCCTGCACAGGGAGGGGCGTGTAGGGGGGAGGGGTTGAGTGAAGAGCATGTACTTAGCATTATGCACGAGCGTCGAGCACCGAGTCATAAACGATTTGCCCATTTCATCATTTTGCTTTCTAATTGAATGAATTGAATATATATATATATACATATATATACATATATATCTGAAATATATACAAACTATCTTATCTATACTAAATAAGCACTTATACCCTGTTGTTAGGGGGCGTGCTCTAATATGGCATATGTCTGAGAGATGAATGGAAATTTGAGGACATGCGAATTTGTCTCTTATAATTAAGAAAGTCCTTTGCTAGATAGATATATGAGAAGATACATATAGAATAATCTCAAGTATCTCAGAAACATCGCTTATATCTAAAAACTAGAGTTATTAGATAATCTATTACTTATACATCATAGTTCACAGTTCATAGTTCATTTCTGAACACTTTCCTTATATGCTCTTAGACATTAGACCTCCCTCTAATCATATACTTTATCATCTCATGTAACTCAGTTTCTATATGTGTTACAGACTTCATATTTAGCATGACAACTCTAAATAACAAGCAAAATAGATTTATTATCGTTTTCAGGTATACCTGATATTATATCACATTATAACCTAATGGAACTCGGGAACTATAAGTGATAGATAGTTCAAAATTGGCATGTGAGCTCTGTTTGATGAGCATAGGTGATATTTTATCACTTTTAAGTATGCCAAGTATAATATCACTTTATAACCTAATAGAACTCGGGAACTATGAGTGATAGATAGTTCAAAATTGGCATATGAGCTCTGTATGGTTAGCATAATTGATATTTTATCACTTTTAAGTATGCCTAGTATTATATCATATTATAACCTACTGGAACTTGGGAAGTGTATTATATATATATTTCAAAATTGGTTTATAGAATCTGTATAATAATAATAGTGAAATTTTCAATCATAACATCGTATTGATCATATTTTATTCGTGATTCAGGCAGTATATGTGCTAGGAATTGCTATCTTGCTCTCTACTAGAGTTACGAACTAATGCCAAACTTCATGGCCAACCTGATGACAATCTCCGCTTAACAGGGTAGCTACGAGTCGTGCAAGCCTTTGTACGCGACTTCCTTATTCTGTTTGCAATATTTTGCTAACAAAACAAACAACAGGCAAAAGGCGCATCTATGTTAGCATACCCAAAGGGTACGCCACGCCCCTCGGTAGGCGCAGGAAACAAAAAGAAAAAAAGAAAAATTGAATAAATTTATGTGTTGGTAGCAGCCTGGCAATAAAGATTTGGGTTCATTGGCTTGACATTGATGAGAGCGAGACAACGGCCCAGTGATGGACTCGGATGTAAATTGACTACACGAACTGTATAAATATTTTATACACACACACACACCTGGAATGTGAGTAAGTGTGTATAAGGAGATATATAAACATATATATATGTATATATTATGTTTTTTTTTTAGTAGATGCAGCCAAACGTAAAATCAATCAATGAACGCGCCAAAAATCAGCAGATGTTACATATCCCTCCTATACATATATACATATATATGTATGTATATATATATATATATATATATTTATATAGACGACACATCAATGTTGCCTTAACTCACACTCTGTCTCTGTCTCTGTGTCTGTTCAGGAACTTAGCCAAATTACCTTATGAAAAGTTAACGCAAAGTTTTCTCTTCTGTTTTCCGTCTCCTTCCTTCTGGTTCTTCTGGTTCTCTTTGTTTTTGTGTAAATCAATTAGGGTAAACCCTCAGCGAACTAACATTATTAATAAACTGTTTTGCCTAATCGATAACTAAACGTTTGCGCATTTAACATTAACATTAACATTTCACATTTAGCGCACATTAACGAGCCCGCGTAATGAGAAGTTTAACCAAAAATACTCGAGCCCAAGGTCAAGCTGTAAGGGTTGAAGCAATATACCATACATATATATGTACATATATAAAGCTCTTAACTATAACTACTCTATATGCATGATACGGCTGTATTTGAGCAGAAGCAGTTGCTTGAGTTGAGCAAGTCAAGTTTATATTCTGCCAAAGAGCTCTCAACGAGTTCAGGATCATCAAAAAATTTTGGTGTTTAGTCATCATAAAGTAGTCTAAACATCTTGAAGGTTTTCCAGGTTAGTCCGTGCGTTATTTTCGAGATATTTCGAAGCAAAATTGGTTGATATTATTTAAATACTATTTATATTTTTCACATATTTGAGGTATTTTTTATTACATAGAGATATTCACGAAATATTTTTGGTATATTTTTAAAATATTTTGTGGTATATTCTATTCTATTATATTTTTAGTTTTTTTTTTCAGGGCTTTTTTAAGTATTTCCAAGCATATTTTCCAAATATCTGGTGGTATTTTCTATAATATATTAAGTATTTTTTCAGCATTTTAAGTGTATTCTTGGTATATTTGAGAGATATTTGAGAGATATTTGAGATATATTTGAGATATATTTGAGAAATATTTGAGAGATATTTGAGAGATATTTGAAAAATATTTGAGAGATATTTGAGAGATATTTGAGATATATTTGAGAGATATTTTGTGCATGTTTTTGGAATATTTTATGCATATTCTAGGTATACTCTATTCCAGCTATATTCCACTATATTCCAACTATATTCCACCTACATATATTCTAGTTATATTCCAGCTACATTCTGGCTATATTCCAGCTATATTCCAGCTGTATTCCAGCTATATTCCAGCTATATTTTCATATCCCGCTCAATTGATTTAGTTATAGAAAATAACTATGTTGTGTAGTAGTTGCAATTCTATAATAATAGAGCCTATATCACATTCCATACAAAACTCAATCTTAACTCACCTTCCTAACTGCCCATCAAACTAAAGTTTCAATTCATGAACCTACCTCACCTACTTCTCCCTATATCTATATCTACCTATATCTACCCATATCTACCTATATCTACCTACAACTACCCACATCTATCCACATCCCATCTTCAGCTTTAGTTTCGTATTCAGTTTCCAAAGTTTAACAAATTCGAAAATGAATTTTTAATTAAAAACTACTTTGATTTTCAGGCCCAGCTCAAGGATGTCAATGTGCCCCGCCCACATTTGGGGTGCGCGTAATGAGCACTGAAATCCAAACCAGATCATAAACTTTGCCATATGCTCTATTACATTAAGAGCAGAAAAAGAAAAGCGAGAGTGCGAGTGCGAGTGAAGGCCATGGAGCTAAGTGAACCGAATGATTGATTACATTTTGCATTAATTGAGCTTTTCTGCTCATTAACCAGCAGCGGCAGAGGCAGCGTCGGAGGCAGGGGCTGGCGATTAAAAATTACAGAGAGATGACTTCAGCGTAAATAAATATCAAATTCAATTTTACATTCTGGAAAATTCCAATTGGAGCTGTGTAAATATTACATGCGAACTAGCCGAACCTGGAATTCCCTTTGAAGAATTTTTATGCGCAACAGCCAAGCAAGAGAGTGTGAACGACTGCCAGATGCCCTGCATTGAATGCTGAGAAAGGCAGAGTTTAATAAAAGCAGACTTAAGTAGAGTATTCGTTGGCTGTGTATGCCTTGTGACAAGTATGCTTAAAAAAAAACAATAATATGTTATCGATTTTTATCGAATAAGTACATGTTATCGATAACTTGATAGGCAGTTGCTCCATAGACTAAACAACAGCTGCACAGATCTACATAGAGTCACATGCCGAACCTGCTCTCAAGTCTATATACATATAGACTTTATGGGACCACGCCTACTGCTGTCTGTCATATGCATGAAAACGCATTACTATATACCCTGTGTTTATAGTTGAAAGTTGTTAGTTGATTATAAAGATTCAGATGATAGCAGATGTATACTCGATATATATATATATGCATATATACATATATCTATATATTTATTGAGTAATCTATCAAATGGGGACTCCATCAAGCCATCAATTATTTACTAAAAACTTTTCAGTAAAAATTTCATTTAATTTAAAACTCAATTTCAATTAATTTCATTTCATATAAGCATATCAGATTGTCAATATATATATATATATATATATATATATATATATATATATATATATATATATATATACATTCAGCTATATCGACAGCATATTGCATTAACAATTCATAGTGCCCTTTTGGTGCGCAGGTATTCCACAAAGCAACACAAATAAATAAAACGTAAGCTATAAAAACACCAAAAAAACTACTTAAAATTCACAAACAGACCATAAAAATGAACTTCGCTCTTAATTAAGGCAAACATATAGGAAATACATATATACAGCATGTATATATATATATATATATATATACATCTGGGAGACATATACATATACGAGAACACTCCGCCGTAGAGTGAGACAGAGAGTTTCCCGTCGGGCACAAAAAACAGCTCGCCGGACGCTATTTATGGCAAATTCCTGAATCGCAGACATATACATATATATTGATATATATATATATATATATATATATATATATGTATGTATATATAATATAAGTATATATATATGCATTTGTAGTAATGCATAAAAGCCGCAAAATAGGTTCAACCACATTTAGCTAGCTGCACGTTTGGCAAATGAAAGCGAATCTTT
Source organism: Drosophila paranaensis (assembly GCA_035047545.1). Classification (NCBI taxonomy): domain Eukaryota; kingdom Metazoa; phylum Arthropoda; class Insecta; order Diptera; family Drosophilidae; genus Drosophila; species Drosophila paranaensis. The sequence goes on from JAWNPL010000146.1 coordinate 231,751, forward strand.
CAAGACTTTTTGCGGCAAGCCAAAAATTTTGTAATTTTATTTTTTTCGAAATCTTTTCCAATTGTCATAAAGACGGAAATTTAATGCGCTTTCGCTTTTAAATAGAATCGTAATCGAGAAACTGCTTGAAATCATGCAATGCCAGCAATTGCAGTTGCAGTTGCAGATGCAGATGATGTTGCTGTTAGCTATTGCTGTTAAGTATTGCTGTTAATGTTAGACACTTCTGTTACTCATAGATGTTAGCTATCGATGTTAACTATAGCTGTTAGCAATCACTGTTAACTATTGCTGTCAGCTGTTGATGTTGCTGTTGCTGTTGGAAATTGCTGTTACTTATGTATGTTAACTATTGATGTTAACTATTGCTACTAGAAATTGATGTTGCTGGTGTCGATTGTTAGCCATTGCTGTTAACCATCAGCATATATCAATTGCTGTTAGCTATTGGTGATAGTAGTTGCTGTTACCGATTGCTGTTAGCTATTGATGTTGTGGTTAACGCTATCACCAGCTCTTGCTGCTAGCAATCTCTGTTAGCTATTGATGCTGCTGTTGCTGTTACCCACTAGCAGAAAGTAATTGCTATTAGCTGTTAGCTATTGCTGTTGCTGTTAGCTATTGTTGTTGCTGTTGCTGTTAGCTATTGTTATTGCTGTTAGCTGTTGCTGCTAGCTGTTGCTGTCAGCAATTGCTCTCAACTATTGCTGCTGTCGTTATCTATTGCTGCTGCTCCTGGTAATTGCTAATAAAAGACGCTGCCAACTACTGCTGTAAAGCGCTGCTGTTAACTCTCAGCCAATAGCTATTGCTGTTACCGCTAACTGCTAGGAATTGCTGATATCCATAGCTGCTAGCTGTTGCCGGCTGCACACGGTTCCCATTGCTATTAGCCACTGATGCTGCAGCTAGCAATTGCTGTTGTTGGTAGCTATTGCCGTTGCAGCTTGTAATTGCTGCTCGTTATTGCCGTTGCTCTTTCAATTAGCATTAATTGAAAGCCAAGCTGCAGTCGGTTGGCATTAGACAGCCGCGTTCCACCGGCAATTACAGCTGTTAATTAACAGGCCATTAGCTTAACAGCTGAAAATTCTGCCTACGCTTCGCACCTGAAACTGAATCTAGTATATGCCTATGGTAGTCTAAGGTCACCGGGGCTGACTAATGCCAGCGTTGAGCGATTTCGTTTTTCAGCTCAACAATCGCATAAATAGAACAATTTGTATAGATCGAGATATATATATATTGATAAATGATATAAACAGAAAAGGCGTATTATGATTGATATTGCCGAGCGGAGTGAAAGAAAAATGAGAAAAACATCATTAAAACGTTACGGAAAATCAAATATCCGATCATTGTTTACACTGCGGGAGAATCGTTCTATTAACTCGAGCGAATGTTGAAAATATATAAATTTCTGTTTTGATGTACGAATTGAAATATTTATATATTTGTATATTTCGTTTAAGTGTTCGGATTCCACGCGTGAAAACAATCTATTTTGATATGTTTTTCATGCTGAAAGAAAAAGATCAGAGACTCGACTCGGATGACGCTCAGCGGGGTTGGGGTTGGGGTTGGGGTTGCGGAATTGTGGTTCAGTTCAGATCGGTTCATCAATGCGGAATATGAATGGACAACTGAAGCACAGTTCCTTGTGTTCTAGAGTTAAATGTGTCAATAGAACCACTAGTTCATAAGCCACTACTATTGAACAACTTAATATCCTACTATGATTTGGTTCACTATTTTATGACTAAGCACAGAGCATCGTTCATGAACTAGTTCCGTTGAGCAGTTCATGTACGTACTACTATAAATAGTTATTCATTTGTTCAGTTACTCATGTCAAACAGCTGACAATTTCAGAGGAACCACTAGTTCCGGAACAACTGAACAGATTACATACAATTCAGCTGTAATCTGTTACAATTCAGCTGTAATCTGTTAAGTTGTTCCGGAACTAGTGGTTCTTTTGAACCATTCAGCTGTTTATTATGAGTAACTGAACAATAGAACCATTATCTTATGAACAAATGGTTCAATAGAGCCACTAGTTCATGAAGAGCTTAACAGCCAAAAGAACATTTGATTACTGAACGCTCGAATCGTTCAATAAACAATTAAAGAATCAGGCATTCAGTGTTGTTCATGAACTAGTTCAGTTGAACAGCCCGAATTATACTATACACTATGCCCATCAGTTCATTCATTTGTTTAGTAACTCATGCTAAACAGATGAGTAGCTCAAAAGAACTAGTAGTTCATGAACCACTTAATATTATAATCAATCAATTGATCAATGAACTGAACAATCGTTCGTTTAATTCTCTGCTCACTGATTCATTTGAACAACTAGTTCAATTGAACATGTGTCAGCAAACAAAGTCAGCCTAATCCCTGACCACTAACTAACTCGACTGCCAAAAATCGTAGCTGCCTGTTAAATTTTTAACAGCCGCATTTACCGTTGAGCTACAAAGAAAACGTTTTGTCAGTCTCAAAGAGGCTTTCGAGTTGAAGGGAAGCTTTAGCAAAGCCAGCCAAAACGCTCTGCCTAAGCAATATATGGAAAGGAATTTCGAAAAAAAAAAAAAAAAAAAAAAAAAAACATTACAAAAATAACGAACTTACGTGGAAAATAAAATGGAAACAAAAGCGAAACAGTAAAAAGCCATTTAGACACAAAGAACAAAAGAAGAAGAAGAAGAAGAAGAAGAAAGCAAAAGCTGAACAAAACTTTGCCAAGTGACTGTAACTTGAACATGAACTTTTAACTAGCCCCAGAGCCATATATACATATGAGTATATATATATATATATATATATGTACATATAGGTATATATACGTATATACAGCTTGATATATTGATTCAAAAATTTGAAAGTACAGTGAATACTCGAGTGTGGCAATAAAATAATAGATGAAGAAATGCGACAATGGCATTTATAGCTACAACTGCATAGAGTATATACAGTTATTATTTCACTCCCTCCCTCTCTCTCTCTCCCTCTCTCTCTGTCTCTCTCTCGCTGCCTCTCCTGTGTTATCGCATTGGCAATAAGCTAGCTTAAGCTAGCACAACACTCGGCCCAGGATCTGTGGCTGACACGAAAAGCTTTTTGTCCAGATTGCCGAGCACTTCAGCTGCGCGTGGTGCAAAGGGACCCCACGGGGCAGGGGGTTGGCTGGAGGGGCGTGTAGTGGCTGAGGGTTTTCATACCCGTTCGTGACGTGAAAAGAGTATATTTGGTTTTGTGTTGGCTTTGGCTTGCTCTCAGTACGAATGCTTGTCCGCAAGTTTACCCGTAAGTCTGTCTGTCGGTCTGTCCGTAAGACTGTCCGTTAGTCTGTCCGTAAATATCTCCGTCATTCCGTCCGACATTCTGTCCGTTAGTCTGTCCGTCAGTTTGTTCGTCAGTCTATCCGCTCAACCATTCCGTCGACCGTAGTTCCTTCCGGTCATCCGTTGGTCTGTCCTTCCGTCTGCCTGTCCATCCGTCCGTCCGCCCATTCTTCCCTCCATTCATCCGTTTGTCCGCCCAGTCAACTAGAAACTTGAAATTTGTTACATATTCTCGCTGGTACGCTCGATTTTTCTCGGATTTTATCTAATACGCCCATCGGAAAATACTCTATTATGAAAATACTCTATTCAGAAAATACCATATGTAGCAAATACTATATCTAGAAAATACAACATCTAGAAAATACTATATGTAACAAATACTAAATGTAGAAAATACTATATCCAGAAAATACTATGTCTAGAAAATACTATATCCAGAATCTAAAAAATTCTATATCCAGAAAATACTATGTCTAGAAACTAACATGTACAGAAAGTACTATAGCTAGAAAATACTAAATCCAGAAAATACTGTATTCAGAAAATACTCTGTCCAGAAAATACAATATCTATAAAATACTAAATCCAGAAAATACTAAGCCCAGAAAATACTAAATTCAGAAAACACTAAATCAATAAAATACTAAATCTGTAAAATACTGTATCTTGTCTATACTAAATTCAGAAAATACTAAATCCAGAAAATAATAAATCCAGAAAATACTAAATCTATAAAATACTAAATCTCCAAAATACTATATCTAGTATATACTAAATCCATAAAATACTATATATAAGTTAGACTTCAATATTGGAATATTTAGCACGCCAGAGTAGGGCCTGGTACATGGTCTAAGCAGGCGATCGATCAGCTTGAACTGCGCCGAGCTGCACTGAGCGGGCATTGTGCAGTCGTTGCCCCCCGCCTGCAGCATTGTGACTGTTTTTTTTTTTTGGTTGCTTTTCGGAATTATATACATATATTGTGTTTGTGGTTAACTCGGGCTCTGCATGCCACAATGCTGCGCAAATGCCAATGCCCCAATGCACACAAACACAAGTGTATGTGTGTGTGTGTGTGTGTATGTGCATATATGTATGCATGTATGTGTGCAAGATGAGTACATGAGTGCATGAGTACATAACTCATTTAGAAAACGCGCTTAACGGGCAACTGTTGTTGTTGTTGGTGTTTGCACTTGGCTGCAGTTTTGTTGGTTAAACTAGCATACATAATGCATACTATATATATGTATATGTATATATATATATATGTGTGTGTGTGTGCTGTTAACGGTACCCACTTTGATAGTATGCGGCGCCTGGTTGCAATTTTCGTTGCTGTTGCTGCTGCTGCTGCTGCTGTTGTCGTTGTGGCTGCTGTTTTAGTTAGCAATAGTTGCTGCTGTTCGCTTGTAAATAACGGCAATATTTTGCATGCGGCTGCTGTCAGAAATGTTGCTGCTGTTGCTGATGTTGCTGATGTTGCTGATGTTGCTGCTGTGGCTGCTGCTCGTGCATACTGCCATCGAAGCATGAGCATGTGTAAGCCAGATATTGTAAATGGATATGCCTAGGCGCAGCATCAATTGAAAGCTGTTGCTGCTGCTGCTGCTGCTGTTACTGCAGTAATTGCAGCTGTTGTTGTTGCTGCTGCTGCTGCTGTTTGCACATTTCGCTTCTCACTGACTTTTTATACTCTTTCCACTCGCTCGCTGCGCAACGGAACAAAGAAATAACGGGATTGCTTATACTTGATTTGCATCGCTCGCTCGCTCGACTGCAGTCGAGCAGCCGAAAAGAAATCCAAAGGAGACCAACAAAAAAATGAACGAACCCAAAAAAAGTTGAAAAAAAAAGACAGCATAAAGCAAACGGCGAAGTTTGCCGCTCGCTGCTATTTTTACAGTTGCAATATTGTCTGTGCGTGTTGTTCGTCTGCTGCTGCTGCTGCTGCTGCTACTTCTTCTTGTTGTTGTATTCTGCTCGCTTGCTCTTGTCTTTGTATTGTTTGCTCGCGATTACAGCAACAACAACAAGAGCATGCACGCGCTTGTCCAAATGCAAATGCCAAAAGTAACACAACACACACGCACTCTCTGACACACGCACACACACACACACACACACACTCGCACATACACGCACAGTGAGACAGTCGAGACAGCAAACGTCTGTCCGTCCTCGCTTTGCACGTTGATGTTTCCGTTAGTGTTGTTTGTGCGATACTGACTCAATTTGTTGCTCGGCACCGCGTGTATACACGTAGCAACGACAACAGCAGCGACGCGCCAGCGCTGCTGACGTTGACGTTGGCAGCGCGCATTCACCCGCTGCCAGGCAGCCAAACCTAGCCCACGCCACGAGCCACCCACCCAGCACAGTCTACCTACCGTGTGCGCTGACGCTTCGGTTTTTGCTTCGTTTTAGTTGCTCGTTCCCGTGGCCCAGTCCCGAGTTCTCGGGCTCCTTTTCATATGTAAACGGCGCCCCGCTCTTCTCTTCCCTCTCACTCTCTCTCTCTCTCTCTCTCTCTCTCTCTCTCTCACTTGCTGTGTGTGTGTGCTTCGAACGAAGCGTCGGCATCGTCGAGTGCATGCCAAAGCAGCACTGGGAACAGCACTGGGAACAGTAGAGTGGGCAGGCAGGCAGGCAGCACACACACACACACGCAGTTTGGGAGTCTCGCTGTCAGTCAAAGCAACGCGTCGTCGCTTGTCGTGCCGACTGTTTCCCTTCTCTTTGCATGCTTTAGCACATGCATGGTTCCCGCAGTTCCGTTGCGTCACCGGCTATGTCGCTGCTGCTGTGGGCGTCTGTCTCTGTGTGTGTGTGTTACTTTGGGCCCATGCTGCAGTGTTGAGGTAGTTGCTGTGGCTGCTGCTGCTGCTTGCTACTGCTGTAATGATAAATTTATGGTTCCGTTATTTTTTTTGTTCGTTGCTTTTGTTTTTATTGCTGGCCTGAGCTGGGCTAGCGGTATCGGCGGGATGCCGCTCCTGGTGCTAACGGCGTTTGGTTCTTGATTGTTGATTGTTGTTTTTGGTATTTTCGCATTTCACATTCACATTTCACATTCACATTGTTTTGTATGCGTTTTTTGCCGTTGACTCCAGTTGTTTCTCCTTTTTCGGTTACTGGCACGAATCAACTTCTATCGCCTGTGTGTGTGTGTATGTGTGTTTGTCTGTCTGTCTGTGTGTGTGTGTCTGCTCACATTGATTTCACATTGTTTTTCTTGATTGTAGCTGTCTTTTAGCATTATGAAAATGATGTTTATTGCAAAAACAATAACAAAAACAAAAACAAAAGCAAAAAACTAACGGCAAAAAAACGAAACTTGCAGAGTTATGTGAATTTATGCTTTGGCCTGCTGACTTCAGCCACACACACACACACACATGGCAGGGCACACGAGCATTTACCGTTAATGCATATAACAGGTCATTGCTTTAGGAAAACTTTCTAAATATATACCATACCCAGCGTGGGCACAGATAGGGTATATTGGTTTTGTCAAAAATACCAATATTAGTATTTTTATGTATGTATACAAAAATACCCGATACTTTGACAGAGAAGCTTTCATATATATGTATATGTATATAACGGTATGTAAGTTTATCTGTTAAAGTATTGAGTATATTTGTATATATAAAAATACCAATATTGGTATTTTTGACAAATTACTATAATTATATATGATCTAAAAAGGTTTTTCGTTCTGTTAATGATCTCATTGATATATACATACATACATATGTATTCAATCATATGTATATATACAAAATATCAATGTGATACACATAGACCTTGGGGGCTTGAGAAATTGAAAAGAAAACTCATATATTCCATAGTCTTACATCTAGAATACCAATATTATATGTTTTATATAGCTGAACCCATTCGGGGGCTTAACATATTGACCAGAAAAACCACATATATTCCACAGTCTTACAATTATAATCGCAATATTCCATGCATTGGTCCAAAAATCATATATGATATGTGAGCTTGTACCAAAGTAGGTACATTTTATATAGAATTGTACCTTAAATCAAGGAAATTGTAGAGTATACAAATAAAAAATACTCTGAGAAGTAGTTGAAGTTGAAGGAATTTAAGGAATTGAAGGAACTCCATATAGTAGAGGTAGTCTATGATATCTGATAGTATTGCTTATCATATAATCAATCAGAATTAGACTTCTTTCAGAAAGCCAAAGAATCTAGTCCTCTGAAACCGTATCTAAACGTATTGCTCATTATATGATACATATATTCTGATATATCTCTATATATCTCTATATTTAGTTAGTCAATCTTAAAGATTTCCTTTAAAGGTGCTCTGAAACTGTATCTCATCATCTCTAATAGTCCCTGACTGATTTTCTATAATATCAGTTATTCCATATATATTTTGAACAAATCCTCAAATCGCTTCTATATTTATATAGCTTAATCGGTTTTCACCCATCATATTTCGCTTAACGTTTTTTTAATTAAGTCTCCGGCGTAATATTTATATTTTCGTGAAATCGAATGAAAGCAAAAATCAATCAAAAAAAGATGAAGCTGTCTGGGAAGTGTTTGCACAGCTTCCCCCATTAATTGGATAACTCGAAGGCCTTTTGGGGCGAGCATCGTTAATCTTGATTTGAATTGATTAGCAGAGAGCGGGAGAACGGGAGAGTGGGAGAGCAGGAGAGTGGGAGAGCAGGAGAGCAGGAGAGCGGGAGAGTGGAGCGAAAGCTTGTTGCTTCAACGGAAACAAACAAATTAATCACAGCGAAAACGAGCTGACAGAAAATATATATATAGATGTGTGTGTGAGAGAGAGGGGAGAGAGGAAGAGAGAGGGAGGGAGAGGTCGCCTATAGACTGCCTGATAAAGGAGAGTAGTTCGATATCTTAGCTGAAACTTAATCAACTATTAAACAACTTGAGTTACAGCCTTGACATACGCTGGCTAATGAAATTGTTGGGGCATGCACGACTGCAAGTTACCCTGCAATGTATTTTAGACAAAAACTTCAGAGACTCGCGTCAAATTATCAGGAGAAGCAGATATGCAAAAAAAGGAGAAAGAGAGGAAGAAGAAGAAAAGAAGAAAAAGAAGAAGAAGAAGAAAAAGAAGAAGAAGAAGCGAATACAGGAGAAGAAAATAACTCCCTCTATAGTGAACTTGACTTTCTATATAGCAAATGTCACAACTCTAGCTGCTCAAAGCTCCGACTTATTGATTCCTATCGATAACAAACATTTTATCGATAACTCTTATAACCAGATAACCAGAGTCAACTCAAGAATACATAGTACATATATACAAATACATACAAACAGCTGAAGCCAACAGCCACGCTCCCCTACCACCCACCCTCCACACCCATGCCAGCCCACACCAATATACCCGCTTTACCCACTCCCAATTGGTATAGAAAATCAATTGCATTAATTCCACATAGAAAAATTTGGTGTAGCATACTTTTGTGGGCGATTCAGAGCATACCAAAAATTGTTGAAATTTTGTATTTTTGATATTTTTTGCTTCGTAGTTCGAAGCTCAATTTCCAATCAGAAGCATTCCGGCTGAACGATTCGAAAAGATTTTTCCGGCTGATATTAATTTTTTGTTTGAAATTTCTTTTTGTATTAGGCAAACGAGGCGTGAGCGACTAGTCAAATGCCCTTCAATACAGATGGGTATGATATGATATATGTGGCTCATTAGGCCACACAATCAGCCTAACTAGCGCCGGATTCCGGCTGGAAAGGGGCGGGGAGTCATAAATAGTTAAGCACAAGTCACTAGGATTAATGGCCAGCCGATAGAATGTCAAGAAGCGCCTCGACGAGGCCCCAAACGCGGCGGGGGGCCAGTCAGTTGGGGGCGTGGTACATGTGGGCGTACGGCCGTACAGCCGGGTTACGTACATTCCAAAATTGGAGCACATTAATCAAACCAATTAATACGAAAAAGGTCAATCGAACTTTAAGGACGGCGCGATTCAAGGTAAAAGAGCTATGTCATTTTCGATATATATATGTATATACATATATATAGTATATATATACATATGTATATGTATGTTTAGGGTTACCCTATATGATTTACGAGTTAACTTCAACGTGACTACCGCACAGACATCAGATCATAATTTATTGATATCAAGCACATTCCATAAGTTCCTCCATATATATATATATATATATAGTGGGTGTTGTCCTACGGACATTGGCTTTCCCATAAAACGCTTAAACGTTCGCTTGCCAAGATCTGCAATGCATTCCACACGCACACATCGATGACATGCCTAGGGATGGCAGCGTGTGCGATGATTCAATGCCCAGGCAGCAGCAAACGATATATGCTGAAGCAAATGATGCGGCTAAAATTTATAATTATACAAATTATATTATAATTATGGAAGAAAAATTTTTTTTTAATTTTAAAACTTAGTTTTGCCCTACAGATATATATTTTTAAAAACTAATAAATAATATATTATACATATATTAGCAGAGTAAAGTAATATAAATTATAGTAAAATATCTCTGGGCTAAACAAATAATTTTATTATTAAATTTTTTTTTAATTATTATACATATGTATATATATTTTTTTTATTTAAAATTTATTTATATATTAATTTTATATTTTTTATAATAAAGTTTAAAAAAAAACTGCCTTTAAGCTGCATAAGCAAACATCGCTTCAGCTTTGTCTCTCTCGTGCCTCATGCTGCGCGCACTCCCATCACTATCGTATCATAAACGCGCACACACACACACAGACTCACACATGCAAGCGCAGCAATCGTGTGACCTACAAAGTCAAGTTAATCGCAGGCAAAAAGGGTGTGAGCAGAGCTCAGGCTGGAGTTCGAGTTCGAGTTCGGGTTCCGGTTCGAACGCTCGCGTTCGCCCTCGGCCTCGGCCTCGGCCACGAAAACGAATTCGGGTTTCGTTTTCGTTTTCGTTTGCCGTTTCGTCGCCAATAGATACTTAGCATGATTGCTTGCATATGTATGTTACGGTAATTATGCATGTGACGACACCAAATCCAATTCGAACTGGGCTGGGCTTTGGGCTGTGGGAATGCAAAGCGAAATTCGAGTTAGATTTCTGGATTTGAGTTGTTTTAATTCTTAACAATTGTATTTTAATTGAATTGTTTTGTACATTCACAACATTTAATTAATAGTTAATCTAGAAAAGAAACAAAAAACTTAACGAAAATCGAACGAGAAATAGAAAAAATTTAATACACATAATATTTATATATATATTCATATATATGTAGAGTTATATAATATAAATGCTATAGATAAAAGAACGCTGACGCTTTTTGCTTAGAATAGATTTTGAAAATGAGCCAGGCACCAAATACATGTAGTTATTCAACTGTCATACTGTCCTACTGTCCTACTGTCATACTGTCGTACTGTCATACTGTCGTACTGTCATACTGTCATACTGTCCTACTGTCATACTGTCCTACTGTCATACTGTCATACTGTCATACTGTCATACTGTCATACTGTTATACTGTTATACTGTCATACTGTCATACTGTTATACTGCACTTAGCTAAGAGACAGAGGAGGCAGGGCGAGAGGTTCTCTGGGGTACTTCGGGACTGTTCTTCGTCATATAGTATATAGATTTGTCAGCTACACAATTCCAGTTGACCAATTCCAAGCTGTTGGTTCACACGGCTTCATGGAAATGGTATAAAATTCGAGTTTACTTAGTTGATTTACTTCTTCTTCTTCCTCTTCTTCTTCGTCAACTTCTTTTTTTTTCTTACATTTTCAATTGTTTAGTAATTAGTTGTAGTTTAGTTAGTTGTTGTGCCTCGAAAGCACGTACTTAAATAAATACATACATATGTATATATAGTATACATACATATGTATATAGTATATAAATGGTAGAGGTACATACGATACATATACATCAAAATTGTTTTTTTTTTCGAATGCAAATGAAGTTGAAAATTTGATTTCTTTGTTAGCTACACATTTGTATATCGATAAATATCGATATTTATATACATTCATATATATTTGAATGGAAATGAAGTTCACAATTTGATTTCTTTGGTAAGTCGATAAATTAATCTAACAGCGTAAATCGATATATATAGATATAAGTATATCGATATATATTTCATTTCGATTGGAAGTGAAGTTCATACTTTAATTTCTTTGTTAGTTCCATGCATACGTAACAGTATATGTATATATCGATATATATCGATATACATTCATTATCTATATTTTACTATTTTTCTCTTATCGAACTGCAATGAAGTTGAAAATTTGATTTGTTAGTTCCACATATTTGTATATCGATATACATCAATATATATCGATAAATATATATATATATATCTATATCTAAGCATAATTGTGTTTGTGTTTCTTTTTTTTTTGGGTATGTCTCTATTGGCCGCTTAGCTTAAACGTCAACAACCATTTTCTTATGTATATCCGTATTGCCCACCACGGAGCAGAACTCGTCGAAGGAGATCTTGCCGTCCTCGTCCTTGTCGGCGAAGCAAATAGTCTTGTCGACAATCTGTTGCAGTTGCGTGTCCTTCAGATTGTTGCCCACCATCATTTTGAGGACCTGGAAGAGCTCACCGTTCGATATGTAGCCATCGTTGTCCATATCGTAGATGCGGAAGGCGAAGCGCAGCTTCGATAACTTATCGCCGCGCACACTGAACTGTGAGACGCCCTGGATGAACTCCTTGAAGTCCACCTCGCCATTGCCATCGGCATCGAAAATATCGATAACGCGCTGCACGAGCGGATTCTGCTGCAGCTCCGGCAGCGACATGAACTCATCGATACTCAACGCGCCGGAGTTGTCGAGATCAAGTTTTCGAAAACGTTTGCCCAGTCGACGGATCTCATCGGCATCGAAATTCGAGCACATGTCCATTGGCAGCGAGGTCTCGTTACCCATGTTGAATGTCCTTTTTCCTGACTTTGACACTGAATAGATTTAGCTATAAAATATATATTTATACATAAAATTTATTTATAAATATCATAAATCAGTTAATACTTACCTAAATCTGTTGTTTTGTTTGACTTTCACTGTTATCCTTAGGCGCACATTCTGCAAAAAAACAACAACAACAATCAACACTTTATTTTCATAGCTCTATCTCCCTCCCACTCCCTCGCTCTCTCTCTTTCTCGCTCTATCGATTTTTCACCTATAACAGAATTTCGAAACTGTTATTTTGGCTGCTTTTTACCGTTTTCTAACATACACATGCACTTGGCCTATTTCGAAACTTTAATTCTTTATATTTAAATAAATATTTATTTATTTATTAATATTTTGTTTTTTTCATACCAGCAAAAGAGCAAATCAAATACGTATACGCCGTGTGTCTCGTAGTCTCGGCTCGCAGGCGATTCCTATGGAAACGTCGCTGCTGCTGCTGCTGCTGCTGTATATGTATGTGTGTGTGTGTGTATTTTGTTTGTATGTGTCGTTTTTGCTTTTATGTTATCCTTGCGAACATAATTGAGCCGAGGCCAGACAAGTTGTTTTTTCCGTTTTGCAATGCAGCAGCGTCTATTGTGAATTGCAAGCCAGTGTTAAATGGCATCGGGTATTTTTTAGTGTATTTTCCGCCAGCTGGCACAATAAAATCTGCATTGGCTGCATGCAGCGCTGCCACATGTGCAGATTACTTCGAATCAAAGCTGCCACATCTGTGCCTTTATTTTAACTGATATAAGAAATTTTATTCATTATAAATTTTATTTATTGGCAGAGCTGCTTCAAGTCTTTATTTTCTCATGCAAAATTTTGTCGTCAAAAGTTTTGGCTAAAAGAACGTTAGTATATCAAATTAAAACTATCGCTATCGACTGGCAAATTCATTGTGAACTAGCGCACATCGATTTATACCTTTTTAAAATACTAGCTTCTGAATGCCAAAAAATACTAGCATAAGGGCTCAACGACGCATGTGCTAACAGCGCTTAGCAGCACTAAAAAAGCGCGCAATTTGAAATGAGTGAGGGAGACAACAATTTTGATTTTATTCAAAATATAAAAAAATCCCTTTATTAATGTAATATAGCCAAACGCTATAATAATATACTAAGTTCTTTATTAACCAGCTTATACCAAATAGCAATTTATATCTACATTAGGCTGACCAGCGCATGTCCCCAAAATATTTTGCCATTACCAACACTACTGAAGCGCGCATTTTCAAATAGTTTAAATAATATATTTACATCACTTGACTCGCGTAATACATGAACAACATAATATCAACTTATCTATACACATACATAATTAAAATAGATAATACTAAAAGCTACAGCTGCTTTCGCTTCTCTTGCACATAGTCCTCCTCATCGGTGTTCACTTCGTAGATATTCAGAGATTCTGATTTCGCGTTTTTCCCATTTGATGCAGTTGCTGCTTGCTTTAATTTCTTTTCTGTAAAGTTTTTTATAGAGTTACTAAATTGAAGGTCAGCTGAGTTGAGGTACTTACTCTGCTGTGCCACTCGCTCTAGCTCGTCCTCTGTGTCCGGCCCGGAAGAGTTCACCTCGTAGCTCCTGTTGCTGCCCAGCCTCTCAGCCAGCGCTATGGCATTAGACGCCTTGTCATGCTCAGCCTCACGCTCCTTCTGATCATCATCATCCGCCTTGGGCTTCAGTGATATATCGTAGAGCTCCTCATCGCTCTCTGGCTGCGACATCACCGATTTGTCCAGGGCATAGCGTCGCCAGGGCAAATACTTTTTCAATTCGTAGCATTTCTCGATCCAGTGGCGCGTCACAATGTGGCCATGGCCCTTGACCTGCTGGTACTTGGGCGTGTTCCTAAAGGCGCAGCTGCAAGGGATTCAGTTGAAATGTTAAAGGATCTCCCTCTCGCACTCCCTCTCTCTCTCTCTCTCTCTTGCTTACATTAGATGCGTGCAGCCCGCTTCCCAATCCGCTTTGTATTTGGCGCCCAGCGCTATGGCCTTCGAGCGCAGATCCGCACGATCGGGATTCTATGGATATATAAGAGATGACTGAGTATCCCTATTGGTTCGGTATCTGTTGCCCCACTCACCTGTATGCCGCTGATGACGAGCACCACGCCACGCAGCAGCTGGTTGAATGGCACATATTTGACATCCTTGAGCTTTGGCTTCTTGGCTGGCTTGCTGCGCTCCTCGAAGGAGGAGGAGGAGGAGAGTCGCTTTTGGTTCGGCTTCAGCTGCTGCTGCTGCTGTTGCTCTTGCTCCTGCTTGACCGCCGCTGGCTTCTCCATGGACAGCCGCTTGGCTTTGTCCTTCTTCTTCTTTTCCAGCTCCTTCTCCAGCTCCATACGCCGCCTGCTCTTGTCCGCCTCAATGTGCTTGCTCAGGCGCTGCTTTCTGGCATCCGTCGCTGCTGCCGCCGAGTTCTCCTCGTCCTCATCCTCGCCAAAGAGCAGCGAATTGCGATTGCGATCCAAGGGCTTGGCCTCCGTCTGCGACGGGCTGTGGGCTGGCGGTTTAATGGCCGCCGGACGTGCATCGCTTAGGCGACGCAGTCCAGCCGGCGAGGCGGCGTCGCGTATGGACGCCGCGGTGGTGGTGCTGTCCTCGTCGTTGCGGGTCGCCTTCCAGCGCTGAAAGAGCGTGAGGGCTGCCTTGCCGTCCGGCTCGGAGTCGGGCGATTCGGAGCGCAGCTTAAAGCGGCCCAGGGCAGCCAAGGCCGGAGTGGGCGGCGCCGTCGTCAGCTTGAATTTGTCCGGCACCAGGCACTTGGGCTTCGCACTGGCCGCCGCCACGTGCACCTTGACGAAGGAAAGGCCGTACTGCACGTGCCTGTTGAAGGGCTGCGTGCACACCAGCTTCACCAGCTTCCATTTGTCGGGCAGCGCGTCGGCGCAGAGGGCTTCGCTGCTGAAGCAGCGCACGCGATTTGTGTTGCTCGAGTTCTTGCTCTCGATGGGCGTCATGAAGGAGCTGGTGAGCAGCAGCTCCCTGAAATCGTCCGGCTGGCAGCCCGTCTTGCTGACCAGCACCTCGACAAAGGCGGCGTGCTCGTTGCCAATGTCTATGCCGGTTATCTGCTGCGGCTCCTCGAACTCCAGTATAATATGCGCAGATTTCTCGCCGCTCGCTTGAGTCTTCCACTTTTTGGCGGCATTCTCTTTCAGCAGGTTGGCAGCTGCGTGTACCTGGAATTTCGATAGGATAGTTTAGCCTGCTGTTGTTGTTGCTTGACTTATTCGCTTAACTTACCGCATCTTCGCTGCTTACTTCGCGCACAGATTTAAAAGCTCCAATCGGCATTTCGTCAAAACAACGCAATCCAGACGCCGTTCATTTGTGGCGGACTTTTTAGCTGCCTATCGATATATGGCGATAGTTCTGTGTGTGTAAACGATAGTTTAAAGTGTTTTGGGTGTTTAATTTTTGCACTAAAATATTTTATTGTTGATTATTTCATTACATTTTATGTTCTAATTAATATATATATATGCCAAATAACTGTTAACTTTGATTTAATTTCATATAAATATTTGTTTCTTTTTGACAGTGCTCAATTTATCGATATTTGTGTGGAGTATTTTTAGGATTGTTGGGTGTTGGTCACACTGCACTGCCCGGTTCGACTTGGAGCCCAAAGTTAAGGCACAAAAATGAAACTGACTTGATAGTTGCCATTCGAAAATAGCAGAATAATACAAATCAGTCTGCATAATGAATCCACTTCTAAGCGAAATGCAACGCATTGTCAGCGAAATGCGCAGCGATAAGCCCACCGCGCGAAACAAAGCCATTGAGCAATTGGACCAAAAGCTCAGCAGCTCCAAGGATGCACTCAACGAAGTGCTGGGCAAGGCGCAGAATCTACACTGGCAGGCGGTCTTCGACGGAACCAAGGAGGCCATTTTTAAAGTAATCCATACTTAAACTATATACCCTATTATATGCTAATATTATTTTTATTATTTATGCGATCGCAGCATGCAGCCAACCTGCAAGACGCCAACGAGAAATCATTTAAGACGCTCAGCGATAAACGCTATTTGTACGGCAATGTCCTAGACAAGCTCGTCGAGCACAACTTGGAGAGTGAGTGCGAGTAATTCAATATAGGGCAAAACTCGACTGTTTATTGTTTACACTTGCAGTGGGCCGATCCGGGCACGGCCACTTACTGCCCAAATCAACCATATTCAATGCCTTCGAGGAGGGCATCAAGCAGCGCTGTGTCGTGCGTCATTTTGGCAATCAATTCATCAATCTGCTCGACCGCGGCATCTTTCTATCCAACAGCTACATAGCCCAGCTGAAAGTCAGCGAATATAGCCGTAAGTTGCTGTTCCAGCTGAGCTGAGGATTGCTCACCTAATCCATATGTGCCCTTCCAGGTATACTCTCCTACCTGTTCGAGCTGAACCTGAATAACGATGATCCATTGCTCTCCAAGATACTGAAGTGCATCACAAAAACCTTGCAGCTGGCCCAGAAACGCGTCCAGCTGCACGCCGATCTTGTCGACTATTTGCCCATGTTGAGCAACTTCGCACAGATGGCGAGTCATGCGGAATGGAAACAGGACATTGTGCTCCTCTACGAGATCTTTGTGACAGAGGTGAGCATAGAGAGAGGAGGCTTCACTCTCTACTCTGGATAATCCACTCTCTACACCCTCAGCTCTCGGTCAACTATCACCACAAGCTCTGCATCTACATGCAGGAGATCCTGCCCAGGCTCTGTGACTTTCACAACGACGACACCTTTCGCGACGCTACCAAGAACGTATTCTTCGACTGCATCACATTGTCGCTGCAGACGCTGTATCCCAAGCTGCAGGGCCATGACTTTGGCACCTTTCGCGTGGCCATTGGCCAGGACTGGCCGCAGACCATGCTCAAGCTGCGCACCATTGTGAATGTGGAAATCCGCAATAATTTCGTAGGCAGAGGCAAGGCCTCATCCGTGCTCAATACCCACAAAATCTCGGATAAGTTTATCAAAATGGCCGCCACTGTTGTCTATATTGTAAGCAGCAAGATCATCTATCTCTCTCTCTCTATATATATAAATATAAAATATATGTATAACTCTGTGCAGGCTCAGTGGCATCTGGAGCTGGAGAGTGGTGCGAGCGAGCAGCAGGCAACGCGCAGCAAGCGTCCGCGCGTAGACAAGCTGGAGAGTGTCATCAGTCTAATTGACAAACAGGAAACGAGCTTTAATGTCATATGGTAATCCTCTTCCTAATCTCATTAATATATAACTATAGAGCTGAATTCTAACTCCTTCAGGTTTGCCATCTTTGCTGAGCTGCTGCAGTTCAAGGCCATCGTAAATGCAGCCAATTACCAGCAGGCGCTGCTGACCACGCTCGATGTCCTGCTCACTTATAGCAATGAAAAGATTTTGCGCAATGTGCGCCTTTGCCTGACGAGCCTGCTCACAAAGGAAGTGGAGCTGCTGGCATCGCAGTCGATTCCAGCTGGCTTTATGGCCGAGAAGTGGGCCAAGATTGCCACGCATTTGATATCGGAGACACGATCCCCCGACGACGAGGGTGAGAAACAGCTGATCCTGCAGGCGCTCATCAGGCACAACAAGCTGGACCAGGCGCTGTGCGGCGCCCTGCTGCAGAGCATCATGACGAACGAGATGCTGCGGCGCAGCGAGTGCATCGAGACCATACGCTATGTCTTCATAAACGCCGAGCAGTGTGGGCTGGACAAGGCCTCTGGCAGCCTGGAGCCCATAATCAAGTGGGCCTACGCCAGCGAGAAGAGCAACATCACGCAAATGATCTACAACATACCGCCTATAGAGCCCCAACTGCTGGCGGACACCTTCGCCATTGGCATCATTAACTTCCTCGACGAGCAACAATCGCAGCAGCTGGCGAGCAGCCATGCTGCTGTCGGCCCAGGTGGCGCAGACAACGCTGACTTGGAGCTGCTCCTGTACAAGTACAACAAGCAGTTGGTCTGCCTGGATGAGCGATTCCAGTCGCAGCTGCTGCAGTCGGGCGCTGTGAGTAAACCCATCCCAGCAGAGGCCAAGAACTGTCTGTTTCAGCAGAGCTACGAGTTGCTCATGCGCATGCTGAACATAACCACGACCAGCGAGCACTCGATCACCTCGATACTGAGGGACCTGAAGTGTCTGCACAAGCTGGCCTGCACCATGGAGCGATTGCTGTACTACAAGGTCTTCGACGCTGACAACGTGAGCAACTGTCCGCTCATCAAGCGCATCGGCTTGTTCCTGAGTCACATCGAGGTGGGCACAAAGAAACTAGAAATTTTTTACTTTATCATTGTTTATCTTACTTGAAATGGGGTTTGTATTGCTTGCAGTTTCAGTACAAGGCGCTGCAACCGGAGCTGCTCGACGTCAGCGACTTGCGCGATATTCTACAACACCAGATCATCATTCTGGACGTATTCAACTCGAATGACATACTCATGCAGTATATGGAGAAGCAGCCAATCGAAATGCTGCTCGAATTCACAGGCGTGCTGCTCCATCAGATATGTGAGAGCATGGAAGATGTATAGATATTAGATATATAGATTTTATGTCTTAGATGGTAGATGGTAGATTATAGATGGTAGATTATAGATGGTAGATGGTAGTTGGTAGTTGGTAGTTGGTAGTTAGTAACCTTTATAAAATTCTTTAAATAATTCTCATTAGTCTATAACATAATTGTAATTATATAGCCCCAGCTCCAGCATATATTAATGAATTCCCCAAATTGACTTCCAGGTGCCCCCAGGAACTTATTGGAGAGCGCAGGGCAGTCCGCTTTGATAGCCAATTGCTTGCACATACTGGCGAGCCTGTGTGCAAACAGTTCCTATAGCGCTGAAGCATTTCGTCATATTGCCAAGAGTCTCAAGCTGCGCTCCACGCCGCAGGACGTGCTGCTGGTTGTCAGGGTAAGCCGGACGACACTCGTGTCTTATATGAACTGAATGATGAACTGAACTAACTCGAATTTCCAACTCTCAGATGCTGTGCAAGTGCAAGAGCCTGTCGAAGGAGTGCATTATCTGGCTAGTCGAGAGGCTGAAGGAGATTTTCCTGAATCACTTCACCAATGTTGAGTTCATCAGCGAGATCGTTGACGAAATACCCAGTGAGTATTCGAGAATTGAAGAAACCAAGTCAAATATCTAAAATCCATTCGCCTTTAGCTGTCGTTTACTTTGCCAGCGACTATGAGAACGAGCTGGACGATATGATCTCGGCGATAATATCCCTAATGCGCATAGCCCTGAGGAAAGCCTATCCGGTCTCGTTGTCGGTCAAAATTGTCAACTCTATCGGGCTGATCGTACAGCGCTGCCCGAACATTTACAACATGGGCAACTTCCATGCTGTTTGCTTCTCGGCGGCGAAGTTCCTAACGATGCCAGTGATCGAGGTGCGCTTGGCCGCCATAGCGACGGTCACGAAGCTGCTCAATACGAAGTATTGTGTGTCGACCAAAGACGGCGACACAGGGAACAAATATGCCAACCATTTGGTATTTTGCGAGGAGCTCTACGCAAGCATCGACTGGAAGAAGCTGACTGTAAGTGTGCTCGATCTATGGCAATATCTATAATAATAACTCCCATTGCAGTTCATCAGCGAGGATCTGATGCAGAACTCCCATGCGGCGACGATTCAAGCGCTGATTGCTTTCTTTGCCTTTAGCACGTATCATCAGGATGTTGCCTTGCTGGATCTGTTGCCCTATTGCGCGCATCATAAGTTGACTGAACGTAGGCATTAGTTGATGAAATCTATGCTCATATAGATATATATTTATATATATATGCATTTTTCAGTTGAATTCTGTGCTTTGCAGTCGCAGGTGCCGTGCTACAAGCAGAGCATGCGACAACTGCTGCTACCCTATGCGGATAGCCTGATAAACAAATGGATCTCCCAGCACTGGGCCGTTTCCAAGTAAGCTGATGCAACAGCTAGTCCCAGACTCCCTTAACTACAAATTGCCATCCATTGCGCAGATTTCCGTTTTTCCTTTGCTACGACGCCAAAGAGGAGTTCATTCGGCAACATGCCAATAGCATTATGGCCTACACGTTTATCTACGGCAAGCCTGAGGATATACTGCGCTATAAGAAGTTCATAAAGGAAGAGGTTATATATATATATATAAATATACACCTGTTATATAGAAGATCTTTCAATTTATCTATTACTTTATATTCAAGAATGCCATGCCCATACTGAAAGCCTATTTGGCAGTCGCTTTGAGCGATTCGGCTGAAGCGCAATGCGCTGACTTTCAGCAGCATTACGAGAATCTAAAGCAGAATCTTGAGCACTTTAAGTTGAGGCCAATGGAAGTGAAGCTGAATGCGGTCACCCTCTACAGTACGATCCGACTGCTGCTGGACAGAGATGAGCGGGATCGGCTGTTTGGCGGCACAGTCACAAGCCTTACCCAGCCACAGTGGTTCAACATAACCGCCTTATCGCTCTTCAGCTCATTATCCCAATTTGTGGTATATATAATAATCGCTATATATAACAATCGATATATTATGATTGACTTCTATATGCTTTTTGTAGAATGGTCAAATGTGGTCGACGGATTTGCGTATTCAGACCATTTCGACGCTGATGTTCGAGCAGCCGCTGCTGCTGGTCAAACTGCTGGGGACATTGAAGAGCGATTGCTATCGGGCTGTGCTGCCCAGCCATGTGCTGCATTGCTTCTTTCTGTATTGCACCATTGCGGATGCCGTCTTGGACGCGGCGAAGAAGCTGGAAGCCACTCGTAATTCGGATACCAAATTGATTGTGGTGCACTGTGGCTACTTTATGCGGGACATTTGGTTCTTCGTCTGCCGCTTTCTGTTGAACAGTGAGTGAAGCTCTCTCCCCTCGTTATGTTCTCAGCTCATTTTATCTCCTAACTGCAGGCAAATGCGAGCAACTGCATCGGACTGCGCTCGAGTTTGTGGAGCTGATGCTGCCAAAGGGCAGTTTTCTCACACAGCAACTGAACGCGCACATGGACGAGCTGGCCAAGCTGTTGATCGCCTGTGTCCAGCACGTCGAGACAAGGGAGTTGAAGATAATGGCGACCAAAGGAATCGTTTCCTACATCACCATGTACAAGGCGAAGCTGCAAGTACAAACGCTGCTCGACGAGACCGGCGAGTGCGAGTATTTGGTCGTACTGCGGGACCTCTTTGAGCCAGCTTTGCCCCGGATTGCCAAGCAGACCGTCGAGGACTATATACACGCCTTCCTCAAGCCGAATCGGCTGGAAAGTTTGCACGGCCTCCGCGAATACGTGAGCTGTTGCCGTTTGTCTATTTAGCTAGATGTTTATGTATTTTCTGATTTGTCAGATTGCCGAGCACAAGGAGGACCTGCAGAACCACGAGGAGCTGCTGTTCGAGCTGGTCAGTCGGCTGATAAGCATGGTGCGCGAGTCTCCAAAGCACGATCACAATCTGGACGCAGTCAAATGTCTAGCCGAGATCGGGCCCATTAAAATGAATCATATTTCATATTACTTTCAAACGGACTTCGAGTCCATACACGAGGTAAGGCCTATCAGCCTTGATCCTGGATCTATCTGCTAGCAAAAAGTTGACAATCTTTGCAGCTGCCAGCGGAACCCATGGAGCAGTTCATTGGCGTCATGATGGAGATACTGGAGAAGCAGCTATTCGATTTCAAGATAAGGACATACGAGTCCTTCATCCAGGTGGCCGGCTATGTCGTTAACAGCAAGAACGCAACCAGTCTACTTGGTAAGCAGGAAGCATTAGTTAAGGGAAATCGATTGAAACCTCTTTCTTTTGCAGCTCAATATCCGCATTTGCGCATCTTCTTTGTGGGCATGTCTAAATCGAGTTTCCTGAACTCGATCAACAGCATTCCGTCAATCGACTGGCTGGATATGCTCAGAGCCACGGAGCATCTGGACTACGAGGCGTGGGTGTGCAATTTTATGGGCTATTTGTTTACGGCGTGCAATTGGCACGGATTCGATGCGTTCGCTTGTCAATCCTTTGACTTTGCCAGCGCCTCGCTGCCAGCGTTCATCAAGCTCGTGCTGAGCAACAAGGAGCTGCATTTGACCAACCTGTGCCAAATGCTGGAGCACTTCTTTGAGAGTTCAGCGAATTGCTCCAAGGACATATACCAGGATAAGCGTGTGATTAAGCATTTCCTCTACATGTGCGAATGCGTGCGAGTCGTCAACAATTGGTGGGTTCAACTTACATGGTTGCAAGGAACAGAGCAAATATCTCATCTCTCTCTCTCTCTCTCTCTCTCTCTCTCTCTCTCTCTCTCTCTCTCTCTCTCTCTCTCTTTTCTCTCTCTCTCTGTCTTGTATACTCTTTCTATGCAGGAGCATACCCATCAATTTGGGCAACGTGGTCAAGGCGAGCAACCATTGCCAGTCGTATTTCCAAAGCATTTTGTATCTGGAGCTCTGGGCCTGCGCCTCGAAGCCGAACGAAAACATTCTGACCAACGAAGACTTTCAAATGTCTGCCAAGAAGGTGAAGGATATTCGCCTAAGACTTCGCATAATGAATTCAATTTTGAAATCCTTTCAATAGGCCTACAAGTCGATTGGCTGCCTCGATGCCATACCTGGCTTCCTGAATCCGCTGAGCTCACGCGTCGACTTCCTCAGCTTGAACGACAATCTGTCGGGCATTATGCTGGAAGCGGATAATCTGGAGAAGCCGAACAGCGAGCTGTATATAGACGCGATGAAGAGTAATGGCATGCTATATTTTGCCCACATCTATCAGCGTTACTGCGAGGACGTGACCGTGGACTATGAGGCACTGTGGCGTCTGGGCCAGTGGGATGATCTGATCGAACGTCAGCACAAAGTCAACTGGTCGAATAATCTCGAGCAGGAGTTCAACAAGCATCACTATATCGCCCTGAAGAGCATCTTCAAGCGGGAGCAAGAGAACACCTCGTCGGCTATCAGCAACGCCTACCAGTGCGTCCAGGAGATACTGAGGGACATCAGCGTCGAGTGCCTGCAGTCGGTCTACAAGTACATGACCTGGCTGGGCACACTCCAGCAGACCGAGGACTTCTATCAGGTGAGTGGGCGAAGCATCTATTCCACTTTACTCCTTCAACTTGCTTCCTTTTCAGATCCAATTTAGCCAGCAGCTGGCCGAGACGCAGATCAACGAAATATTCGACAAATGGCAAACGGAGCTGGGCCTGACTTATGGCAGCTTCAGCTGCAAGGAGAAAATACTCTCGCATCAGATAGCGCTACTCAAGCTATCGGGTACACGCGCCACGCGTCGCATACAGCAGTATTACGATCAGAGTCCCGTGGACACCTACTTGCTCAAGTGCATCAGGGAGTGCAAGGCGGCTGGCAAACTGAACTTGGCCACGAAATATATATCGACGCTGCGCGGCATGAGCGACATAAAGGCGCCCACAATGGCAAGTGTCGCATGGGTTCACTCTTATCACGCCCACTTAACGAGCTCTTACAGATTTCCGTGCTGCTGGAGGATGCGGATGCGAACATGCAGCGTGGCAACTATCAGATAGCCAAGGCCATACTCCATCACGTGAACAAGAATGCGGACTTTAAGTTCTGTCTGCAGCGCGTGCCGGCGCTGCGCATGCAGGGCGAGTTCCTGCTCAATTGCAATGCGGAGAGCTTGAGCTATACGTTGGAGCACAAGTTCCATCAGTCGCTCACTCTGCTCGACGACTTCAAGTCGCGCCAGGCGCTGCTCATGAAGAAATATCCCAACATATTCGCCTGGGACACATTCGAGCAGTTCGAGAATGAGAATCGCAAGGCCGCGCATGCGGCTATCGCTAAGTACGCGGATCGTGAGTATCAGCGGCTGCACGACTATCGGCAGTCACAGGAGTATCAGACTCTCGTGGACATCATCAAGCAGAATCGTCAACTGGCCGAGACAGTCAAGGGCGCCGAGCGACCTGATCGGGATCGTCAGATTGGCGCCATCAACTTGAATCGCTTCGCCAGGCTGGACGAGCAGGAGCTGCAGCGCGTCGACGATAGTCTCACGGAGCACTTGTGCACGGCCATCTCGAACTATATAATCTACTGTCAGCTGGACGCTGGATTTTCCAGCGCTGCCATTTACCGGATCATTGCACTCTGGTTCACCAACGACCAGAACCAGACGATGCTGGAGAAGATCAGGGAGCCGATCAAGTCGGTGCCCAGCTACAAGTTCATCTGTGCCGTCAGCCAGCTGACCGGACGGCTCAACTCGAAGAACGAGAACTTCCGCCAGATGCTCGTCGAGCTGCTGGTGCGCTGCGGCTCCGAGCATCCCCAGCAGACATTCTACAAGCTCTATCCGCTGGTCTATGCCCACATGGACGGCACTCACAGCAACACTCAGCGTGCGGACATCGCCAGGCGGATAATCAAGCAGTGCTGCGATGCCAATGCAACGGCCAACGAAGCTAGCCAGCAATTCGATCTCATGTTTCCAAGTAAGCTCTCCATTCGCCACATGCAATCTCTAATCTCTAATCCGTTTGTCATTGCCGTTGCAGCTCTGATAACCTTTGCCAACACGTACATATCGCTTGGTCCGAACAACCGTCCCAATCATAAGGTGGTGCCCGAGAAGCTCAAAAAGCTGAGCGCACTCAAAATCGATCGCATTCAGTGTCCCACGCTGGAACTGGCCGTGCAGCCTAGTCAACAGTATAGTATAATCAGTAAGCAGCGAGGAATGCAGGAGTATCGTTAGCTTACTCATGAGACTTCTCCACTTGCAGGCATAGTGAGATGGTCGGAGGAGTTTGCCTTCTGTGGCGGCCTGAATGCGCCCATCAAGGTCAAGTGCCTCTGCTCGGATGGTGTGACGCGCTCCCAGCTGATCAAGGGCAAGGATGATCTGCGCCAGGATGCGGTCATGCAGCAGGTGTTCGGCATTGTCAACGAGCTGCTGAACAGCGATTCGCAGTTCATTGAGCGCAAGCTGCAGCTGCGCACGTACAAGGTGACGCCGCTGTCCGCCCGCAGCGGCATCCTTGAGTGGTGCAGCAACACGATGCCAGTGGGCACCTATCTGGTGGGCGATGGCACGGGCGGTGCGCACATGAGATACCGACCCAACGACTGGAACAATCGCAAATGTCGCGAGCTGACTGCGGTAGGGAGATATATCTCACCAGAATGCTAACTCGATTTAATTTACGGATTTGTTTTGCTCTTCTAGGCGGGCTTGAGGAAGTCGCCAGCGGAGCGTCGAAAGATCTATCAAACGATTTGTGAGCACGTGAAGCCAGTTTTTCATTATTTCCTGATGGAGAAGTTTCCCATACCGGGCGAGTGGTTCGAGCGGCGCTTGGCCTATACAAACAGCGTGGCCACCACCTCGATGGTGGGCTATGTCCTGGGCCTGGGCGATCGCCATACGCAGAACATTTTGATTGATGACCGAACGGCCGAAGTGGTGCACATTGATTTCGGTGCGAACTGGCATAATATCCATAACTTGAGCATATATTTATAAACCATATATTTTGTAGGCATTGCCTTTGAGCAGGGCAAGATTCAGACAACCCCAGAGACGGTGCCGTTCCGCTTGACACGGGACTTCGTCGCACCGATGGGCGTGTGTGGCACAAATGGCGTTTTCACCAAGTCCTGTGAGGCAATCATGCATATTTTGAGGCGTTACAAATCTGTATTTACCACCATACTGGAAGTGCTGCTCTATGATCCGCTCTTCATTTGGGGCGTTCTATCCAAGGGACAGCATCAACAGCAGTCGGGTAAGAAAGCATATTTGATGCACGCAAATGTGTTTTATTTTAATATGGTTAATTGACAGATGAGGAATCGAAGAATTTGCTGGCCCAGCGTGCTCTTTTGCTTGTCAAGTACAAACTGGAGGGTCGGGAGCCGGGCATGTTGGAGAACGCGGATGTGGAGGCGCAGGTGCAGCGTTTGATTAACGAGGCAACGTTGCCAAGTAATTTAGCTATGCTCTATCATGGCTGGGACCCATATTTATGATACTGTTACAAATACATACATACATTTTTATCAAAACAATTTGTCTTCTCTTTTATTGCTGTTTGAATTGAGGCGGGGTGCTATCGATATAAAATGTGTTGTCGATAGTCGGTTGCCTATCGTTCGCTGCGAAAGCTGCCAGACTGCCAGCTGCCCCCATTCATATGTAATAGTATCGCACCGACTAGGTGGCAACGCTGGCAAACCAAGCACAAATAAATAACATTAACATTGGAAGTGAAAGTAGATTTAGACAGCTCCCCATGCAGCGTAACAATAATAACATCACTCGCCAAGTTTAACCAATCATGAGCACAGAGGCCAGGCCGCGGCACCACCCGATGGACGATGGACGACAGGCGGCAGGAGAGAAGGACGCGACAAGCGCATCGAACGAGCTGCCAGATGATTGGATCCGTCTGTCCCAGTGGGTGCATTGCTTCTGTGTCGTCACGTTCGACCTGAACCTGGGCCAGGCACTCGAGTACGTCTATCCCGCCGAGTATATGCCCAGCGACCAGGAGGTTAGCAACATTTGCTACATGGCCTTCCCCGACTCGAACTCCGGCTGCATGGGCGACACCAAGTTCCATATGCGACTGCGAGCGTTCCAAAATACGAAGCTCCCAACGCCCGCCAATTTGCAAAACTACAATCTAGACTGTGCGCCAGCCATGCGCTACGACAGCAGCCACTACTGGGGCTTCGTCTACTTCCGGCAGAAACGCGATCCCAACTTGCCGCGCGGCTATTTCCAAAAGAGTCTGATCATCATAACACGACTGCCATTCTTCAATCTGTACTACGATGTGCTCGCCCAGCTGGCGCCCAAGTACTTCGAGGAGGGCAACGAACTGCTCCATCGCGCCTGCAGCCAGATCAACAGGCAGTGGCCCGCCCTGATGGTGGGCCAGACGCTCAAGCTGCCCCTGCTCGAGTACAACTACCAGATCTGCATACCCAAGGCCAGCAGCAGCAGCAGTCGCAAGCTGGCAGCGGCTGCGGCGGTGGCAGCGTTGGCGCTGCCAGCGGCCACTGAGCAGCCGGAGCAGCAGCTGCTACCCACATCCGTCAAGGTGCTGGCGTCAGTCAACGAGCTGGAGCTGTTCCACAGCTTGAGCTATGTCATCGACCAGCTGTATACGCTGTGGGAGCTGGTCATCACGGCGGAGCCCATTGTGGTGGTGGGCACCTCGCCGGCCGACTGCTCGCACATGGTGCAGGCGCTGGTGGCGATGATAGCGCCGCTGGAGTACTGCGCCGAGGCGCGGCCCTACTTCACCATACACGACAGCGAGTTCAAGGAGTTCACGCACGAGTCCAGCAATCGCCCCATACCGGCGGTCATACTGGGCGTGACCAATCCGTTCTTTGTCAAGCTGCTCAAGGACTGGCCGCACATGCTGCGACTGGTGGACAATCAGGTCAGTTGGCAAGGGTAGCTTACTATGTCTCCTCTCCCTCTTACTCTCCCCCTCTCTGTTGGCCAGCAGAAGAACATGCAGCAGGAGCTGCACAAGAACACCACACGCAACGCGGGCGCGAAACTCGCCCAGCCCCTCGCTCAGAATCACAACATGCTGAACGGCAGCTTGACTGCTGCTGGGGATAGCTCGGCTGCTGGGCTGCACACCAAGTACAGGCCGTATCTGAAGAAGGACAAGACGCTGATCAAGAAGGTGCTGCTGGGCATCAAGACCAAGCGGCCGGAGCATGTCCAGACGGCGCTGATCAGGCGGCATCTGCTGGAGCTGACGCAGAGCTTCATGATACCGCTGGAGCGCTATATGGCCTCGCTGATGCCGCTCCAGAAGGACATCAGTCCGTTCAAGTCGGCGCCCAATGCCAGCTCCTTCAAGCTGGACGACTTCCTGGCCACGCTCGAGGCAGCCGGACCGCAGTTGACCTCCACGCTGAAGGGCGACTGGAAGGGTCTCTATCGTCGCTTCATACGATCGCCAAACTTCCGGGGCTGGTACGAGTCGCGGCACCGGGAGCTGCAGCTCACGCTCCAGGATCTGCAGCTCCAGGCGCTGTCCGAGGCCAACCTGGAGCACTGGGCGCACGACAAGCAGGAGGTCGAAATAATCGATATGATACTCAAGCTTAAACAGAAACTGAATCTCTACAGCGACAAGGCGCAGCTCGAGGGCAACGCCAGCGCCACGCAGCGGCAGATCCGGGCCCAGATAGAGTGCATGAAGGAATTGCTGCCATCCGATCTGAGGAATGTTGTGAATCTTTGATCGTTTGTGCAGGCCATTAGCTAAGTTAAACCAATCCCACTCCCACTCCCAATCCCCATCCCTTTCCTTATATAATACTATCTGTGTTTATGTTTATATAATGTCCAACCGATCCGAACTGTATTGGATATGTATATGTATATATAAATATATATCCATATCTATATCTAGTTATATGTTGCCCTTCCTTAGCATAAAGATTTTGTGTACAAATTAATCATATCCACAGATGTTTTCCAAACACAATTGAGAAATCTTTCAAATTGTATATATATCTATATATATATATATATGTACTACATAGAGCAGATGTTAGCAATTGCCGTTAGCAACGATATGCAACGATTTAGTCACATTATCTCATGTTCGCAAATTATTCCTATTAATGTAAAATAAATAATTGATATTAATGTCCGATATACATGCAGATATATACATATATATCTATATATATAGATACTACACTATATATACTATAGATGTTCGTCAAGTATTATTAAAAATTAGTTTTAACATTCCACTTTTTGCATTCGCCCAAAAAGTGTCGGATATCATGGAATTTTAGGGATGGATTAATGGAGTAGTTGGCATATGAATGGGCTGCTAGGACATAGGAAGGGAGGGAGGGTGTTTGCCATAGCTCATATATTTTGAATACGTATATTTTGGGTTATATCCCATACAATGGGATTGTATTATTATATTTAATATTGGAATTGATCCAGCTACCGGCTCGAACCTCAACTCTGCTTGAGACCGAACAACAGAGACAGATGGTTGTCTCAGTGCTCCAAGGTGTATATCCGACCAGACTGTGAGTAAAGATCAGAATAGGAGACAAATCAGATCGGATCGGATCAGTCAAGATCAATAGAGTTCCAATAGTAATCTTATTCCTGCATTCCGATTGAACTCCATTTATATATAATATAAATTATTTCATATATCCTTTCCTCATATATCCTTTTCTACAATCCTTTTAGCATTCGAATTGGAATACTATCTACATATTCAATCAGATCCAGTATCCAGTCCCATCAGTATATGCGTAAGCAGATATGTTTTCAATCTTTGGTTCCTAACTTCTGACAACTCAAAGCGGAATAGATCAGATGAGATCTACATTAAAGAGATCTAATTGAAAGAGCTGTCTTAGTGGACTCGATCCCAATTCGAAGTAAATTTCTTTACTGACCCTTTCAAAACGCCCATTTAAACGCAAGCCAGAACACGCCAGAGTCAGACAGAGCCCACGTGCCCAGCCCAACTATAGATAGATAGTAAAAAATCTTATCAACTAAATCTTATCAACTAAACGGAATCAAGTGGGGCCAATTAATACAATGCATTTGCTAATAGGAGCGTTTATTATTATTATTATAATGAATGTGAAGTGAACAAAAAAAACTTTGATATAAAGACTTACGATCTAGACATGAAGAAATTGCATGCGTGCTGCAAGGGGATGGTGACAGGATGAGTGCATGATTGGAAATGTGATTCGATACATATATAGATATAAATATAGATGTAGATCCAGTTGAGGTTTATATAAGAAAGACAATGTCGTCGGCGAGCATTATCTGGTTGTCCTCGGTCATCCGGTGCATGGCCGCATCCAGCTCGCCGGCGGTGAAGGGCTCCGGATTGTTCTCGTTGATGGCCGTCGTGATGCGCTGCAGCTGAAGGCTCTGCTCGCGTGCCTCGCGGAACAGCCGCTGCAGTCCGTTCTTGAAGACGCCCAGGCGGGCGTCACTGATGCTGGCTGGCGTTGCGGGCGTGGCAGTGGTGGGCTCCGAGCTGCTCTGGCTGCTGGCCTGTGCCGGCAGCGAGCGACGCGTTTCGCGGCGCGTCAAGTCGCCGGCATCAGGCTGTGGCGGTTCGATCTCCTCGTCGCTGTCCACAGCTGGATCGGCCTCGATGCGTGTGCGCTTGGTGCGACGCGAGGGCGAACGCGCGGTTATGTTGGCCGCATCCTCTTCCTCCTCCTCGTCCGAGGAGCCGTTGCTATTGCGACGCCGCTTGCTGCCGCGCTCCTTCTCCAACACCTTCTTGAAGTAGGCGTACTGCACCAGCTCGATGGCCGCATGGGCGTCGTCCATGGTCACCGTCTTGGACATGCGGGCGCGCGCATGCGCCGTCGACAGGCGGATCAACGTCTCCAGCGTACGCGCCGTGATCGGCTGGGTGCGCGCCACGTCCGACTCGACGGCCTCCTGGGAGCGCAGGCGCGAGTACTCGTTGGCGATCGCCTCGCACGCCTGCTCCGTCAGCTTCGGCTTCATGCACTTGGCAATGTGGATGTACTTCCGCATGAACTCCACGGACAAGATCTTCTCGTGGCGCTTGCGGGATTTGCCGTGCAGCAGGGCATCATATTTCTCGTACAGCTCCGTGTCCTTCTTCTGCAAGGTGGAGAGATGTGAGTCGCCTGTCAGGGCGAAGGCTGCCTGGCCACTTACCTGCTCAGTGTTGGAGACAAAGGCCAGGGAGTCGGCGTAGGAGCTGCCCATGGTGAGGGGCTCGCCGTCGGCCTCCTTGGGATTGCGATAGCGATGCATGCGCACCACGTGATCCGAAATCATTTGATCCACGTCACTGTCAATGACGTCCAGCATGACGAACAGCAAATCGAAACGGGACAGCAGCGAGTCCTGCAATCCGATGTTCTCCATGGGCGTTTTATACTGATCATACTGCAAGAGGGATTTGCTTGGATTATATATACACCTGGCCATGACTAACCCCCTATCCCACTGTACTCACCCGTCCGTAGACCGGATTGGCCGCCGCCAGCACCGAGCAGCGTGCGTTGAGCGAGGCGTGAATGCCGGCCTTGGAGATGGTCACGCGACCCTGCTCCATCACCTCGTGTATGGCCGTGCGGTCGATGTCGCTCATCTTGTCGAACTCGTCGATGCAGACCACGCCACGATCGGCGAGCACCATGGCGCCCGCTTCCAAGCGCCGCTCGCCCGTCTCCTGATCCGTGGTGACCGCCGCCGTCAGACCCACGCCGCTGGAGCCACGTCCCGTGGTGGGTATGGCACGCGGTGCCGTGTTCAGCACGTAGCGCAGCAGCTGCGACTTGGCCACAGAGGGATCGCCAATGAGCAGGACATTGATGTCGCCGCGCAGGCGTGTGCCATTGGGCAGCACCTTCTCGACGCCGCCGAGGAGCAGGCAGAGAATGGCCTGCTTGACGAAGGTGTGGCCGTGTATGGAGGGCGCCAGACTCTTGCTGAGCAGCTCGAAGATGTCGTTGTTCTTGGCCAGCTTCTTGCAGAGCATTATGTCCTCCCGGGAGATGTCCAAATTGCTCTCCTTGCTCAACAGCGAGATGTTGTTGGCCAGCAAGACGGTGCGGAACGTGCCGGAGGTGTAGCCGCCGTGCTTGCCCGGCAGGCAGCGATAGTTGCCAACGATCTGGACCCGATCACCGGGCTTGCAGCGATCCACCAGGTCATCATCGCAAACGATGTCCACGGAGCGTGGCAGTTGGCCGGCGGGCGCCTTTTCCGGCATCTCCTGTATGGTCAGCGTCTGATGATCCTTATAGACAGACAGCCCAAATTCGGTCTCCAGTAAATTGCCATCATCGTCCTTGGTTGGATAGACGGCGCTCGAGGGCACCGCCTCGAACGAGGTCAGATCTGTGTATTTACGCTCGAGCACTTTGCGGGTAACGGGACAATAGTGGACGCTGCGCACAACCTTGGGATGTATGAGCGAGACCTTGGTCACAATGCCCTCCAAGCACACCAGGTTGCCCAGATAGATGGAGGTAAGGGAGCGAGGCGTGACATGACGATTGCCGAAGCAGCCCTCGAAGCCGACAAAGAAGTCCTCGTGCTGCTTGGCATAGCTGGGGTCCACAGTCGAGACATACTCCTTGAGTGCCCGCCCAAATGCCAGCTGCTCGTCGGAGGCGTTGCTCAGCAGGCCCAGTGCCCGCTGTTGATTCTTCCGCTTCAAATCGTTGATGTTCACAACGAGGCGTTTGCTCTTCTCCGCAATCATGTCTTTAACATGTCCGGAATAGATACCCTGGTCCTCCTCATCGTCCAGAAAGTCCAAATACTCGCGCT
Organism: Drosophila paranaensis; assembly: GCA_035047545.1. Lineage (NCBI taxonomy): Eukaryota > Metazoa > Arthropoda > Insecta > Diptera > Drosophilidae > Drosophila > Drosophila paranaensis. The sequence continues at coordinate 264,494 of JAWNPL010000146.1, forward strand.
GTATATCCTTTATATATTGCTCCGCTTCGTGTGCCATTTTCGAATAATATTTTAACAATGAACAACAAGCGCAATTGCCGTCGCACGCCGAATGCAATTGTACTTTTGGCGGGAAACACAGATGCGAAAGCCAGGGCTGCAAACATAATAAGAATCGATAACATCGACTCTTGGGCACGAGCTAACGATAGTACTATCAGTGCTGCCAGTTATGGATTATGAACACACCATCAAAGCATTAATACATGCTATAATTATACTATAGAACAGCTGTATGTCTGCATATATGTTCATATTATTTTAAAATGTTAATTAAACTGATATATCACGCATTTTATTTACGGCTTACAATATCGATAGAAGCTCATTTGACACATTTCATGGCCCATCTCTAGTTGGCGTCACGTTAAGTACAACAAAAACTTAGGTGTTTGCATTAAAAGCTAAAACAAATAAAGCATTTCTTCACTTTGATCAGTACAAAAATATAAATATTGAATAAAAATGTCCAGCGGAGCTGATGTAAGCCAATGCCAACTATTATTGTAGGTGCCACCCGCTGAAAGCAATTGTTTGATTCATTTTCAGCAGAAAGCTTCAGCTGGCGACAATATCGTGAACGAGCAGCCAATCGAAATAAGCTCAGATTCGAGCATCGGGGACAACAGTGGCTGCGACGAGCCATCCGATACGGGCAGTGATGTGAGCGTGTTGAGCTCGCTGGTGGTCAGCGACTCCGATTCCCACGATGACCAAAAGCTGGCCGACGAGTTTTCAGCCATATTGAGCATACCCAATAAGCGATATAGACATTATATGGACCTGTGCACCACGGCCTTGTAACCTCCCACGCCATATCACATTGTTATCTCCAGCTAAACTTTACTCTCACCCGCAGTAAATTGAATGTCTTTGAGAAGATTGAGGTGGCCATCAATGAGTTCCAGGAATTTACTACCGTGCCGCCGCACATATGGCTTCGCTACTTGAAGACGCTGAAGGTGGTCACCCAGACGCCGGCGGAGTGGGAGATCTTCGAGACGAAATGCAGTGCGGCACTGACCAGCTTCTATGGTAAGTCCATGGATGATCTGTGAGAATACCCTTACTCTAACATATATATATCTCTATCAGATGACCAACTGGCTGAGTTTGTGGTAAAGTGTTTGATGGAACAGCCGCTCGTGGAGCATCTGACCATGTGGTCGAAAGTGCTCGCAGATTATGCCTTGGAACGCACCGACTTCATTGAGGAAGTGCGCAAGCTGCTCAGCGCGGTCCAGGAGAAAGACGACATTGAGCTGATTGAGCAGACGATGAGCGCCAATTGCGTGGCCTGGAACTGCGACAAGGATACGCTGGAGGCGATTGCAAAACTACTCGAGGAGTTCAAGCAAAAGTTGAAATCGAATACGGAGAACTCGTCCTGGCTGCAGGAGAGCTACCTGCTGCGCGCCGATACCCTGTCGCTGGGCAAAAACCTGAAATGCTCCTTGACCAAGTTGATTTACGAGCGCTGCCTCGCCAAATATCCTACTGACAGTCGCTTGTGGCTGGACTACATCGCCCACATGGAGAAGCCCATAGAGCCCGAGGCTGAGGGCATGGTCCACACGGGCGTCTGCGATGGCTACCTGAAGTGCAAGCCCTTGGAGCTGATCAATCGCGTGCTCCAGACGAGGCCGACAGTTGCGCTGAATCACAAGTTTCTGGCTTTGCTGGAGCAGAGCAAGCTGACCGCGGAGCAAATGGACGTGGAGATGAAGCGACAGCTGCAGCGCCTCGAGCCGTACATGGAGATGAACGTGGAGCTGCACCTGGACTACTTGGCTTATCGCGTGCGTCACACCCAAGTGGACGACGAGGCGCAGGTGCTTATCACTAGAATCTATCAATAGAATATCATATATGATTAGTTAACATCTGTATTGCATTCCAGGTCAAGCAGCTGCGCGAGGCCTTCCGCGAGGTGTGGGATCATCTGTCCGAGCTCTATGGGGATCTGGCCGACACCTGCTTCGAGGTGCTGCAACTGTGGGCCCAGGTGGAGTACGCAAAGCTGCACAGCCCAGAGAACGGAGCTGCGCTCTGGTGTGAGATATTCAGTGAGTCACAAAAGGTATTCAATTTAGACTGAGCTGAGAGATTAACATGGCTATGAATATAATCGTAGGCTATCCGGGCAGCAGCACCAAGGCTCATCTGTGGCTGGCCTATGCCCAAATGGAGATCGAATACAACAAGGGCCATAAGGTGTTCATTGTGCTGCGGCAGGCGCTGGAGGCGCTCTCGATGACGCCGCATGTCCACGTCATAGTCGAGTTCTATCGCCGCCACGAGCGCTGCTTCGGCAGCTACGAGACCATATCCGAGTGCCAGAAGTACTGCGAGGCGTACATGGACCGGGCGGACAACACATACAGGCAGCCGGCCCCCTGGCGGCAGGGCAACAACAACAAGCGTACACAGCCATACCAGAAGCCGGACCAGAAGCGGAAGCCAGCCAGGAAGCCCTTGCCGGCGGTCAAGAAACCAATGCCAGCAGCGCCGTCGCCGAAAGAGTCAAAGGAATCCAACTTTAAGTACTCACGTGAGTTTGATCAACCGGAAAATATAGTCAATATATAAAGCTACATCTCTTTCTCTCTCTCTCTCTCGTGCAGCGAACATGGAAGCGAATAAGATATTTATCAAGAATCTTTATTCCCAGTGCACCAAAGAGGATCTAACAGCGCAATTCGAGCGCTTTGGCACCATCAAGGACGTGCGCTTGGTCTACAGACCGTGAGTGAGGGCGGAATTTATATACTGAAATATGCTAAATGAGTTTTCCGACTTTCCCGCAGAAATCAACGGTTCAAGGGCATTGCGTACGTAGAGTTTGAGAGGGAGGAGGATGCCCAGAGAGCAGTCATTGGCAGCGATGGCAAGGAAATTGGCGGCCAAAAAGTAAGAGCTGGGCATTTATCTGGATTATGTTGAAAGATGTATCAATTGTATTCCGTGTAGATTGAGGTGGCCATTTCGAATCCGCCGCCAAAGCTAGTCGGAGGAGCCTCCACATCGTCGGGCGCTGGAGCAGCAGCCGGCGGAGCGGCAGCAGGAGCTGCCAAGAAGCCAGAGAAGCGTCGCATTCAAACGTCGCTGATACCCACGCGGCTGGTCATGGTCGAGGTGAAGCGACGCAAGAAGCTCGAGCTCGAGGAAGATGCGGCCGTTATCGATAAAAACGAGGCGGCCAACGGCAACAGTGCCAATGGCAATGAGACAGCCACTCAGCCCGAGCAGGCAGCGGCAGCGGCGCCTGCAACGCCCAAGAGCAACGATGACTTTCGCAAGCTCTTTAATATTTAAGCTTAAGATAAGCAATTGATGTTTTTAATTGTACACTAAGTTAGCGCTAAGTGGAGTCCTGAAGACCCCTGAAGATAACCTGAAGTAAACCATGTGAGCACCCATCCACCAAGAAGCAGCAGCTCCCGAATACACATATTCGTTGTTATCAATATCAAATTTGTCATTTTAACAATGCAATTCGGCAACTAGACATAAATATATCTTTGTAATTGCATATATATACACATATATATAAATATATATGTGTAGATGTCTATAATTGTATATTGATGTTATGTAATGCAACCGGCGACCTTGTGCGAACTAATTGAATAAATTTGATGAGCATAAGAAACGCATTTGAATCGATTGAACAAGATTTATATATATATATATATATATATATATATATATATATATATATATATATATATATATATATATATATATATATATATAATCTGGGTAGCTCTGAGGGGAGCTTATCTAGTCTAGTTATAGCTATGGGTTTACGATTTGAACTTGACACTCTTGGTGACGGTCGCCTTAATGCCGGATATTTCGCCGCCGTAACGTTTGGTCTCCTTGCGCACGGTGCGCACGGCGCCCTTGCGCCGGATGAGCGCCTTGCGGTATTTGCCGCGATGCTTGACGCGCGGATTGCGCAGCTCCTTTTTGCGGGCGGGCGTCAGGCCCTTGTTCTTGGCCATTTGGTAGGTGATGCCGCGTCGCTCGTTCTCCTCCTCCAGCGCCTTCTCTAGCAGCTTCTCCTCCTCATCCATATCCTCATCGTCATCAGCAGGTACAACATCCCCATCCTCATCATCATCATCATCGTCCTCATCATCCTCAGCTTCAGTATTGTCCTCGTCCTTTGCCGCCTTCTCCTCGTGTTGGTTGAGTTTTTGCAGCTTGACCTTGCGCTGTGTGGCATCCAGCACGGTGAATGCATCGCCATCCTGTATACGCTCGAGCAACGCCTCCAGCTGTGGCCGTATGTACTCCTCGTAGCGTGGCGCCAGCTGTTCGCGCAGCTGCTTCAGCTGCACCAGCCGCTTAACCACCGGATGATATTTGATGCTGCTGCGTTTGCCCTTCAGCAGCAGATAGAACGCGACGTTGGAGCAGTGGCTAAGCAGCACATTCTGATAGAGCTGGGCGAACTCGAGGGCCGGCACCATGGGCACCTGATGACTGCGCACGTAGTTCAGGACGGGCGCCGTCAGCTGTTGGGCTTCGCTCAAATGTTGCTGGAAGTCGTTGGTGAGGCCAACGAACTCGGGTGAGTCCTTTTGCAGCAGTTGCAAACGCTCGCGTTCCGTCAGGCCTTTCAGATCTCTCGTCACCGTAATACTTTTTGCGGCAATGTCTTTAGTCTGATCGTCGGCCGGCACGGCCATGTCGTCGAGCTTGAAGTCGGCCTCCGTTAATTGCTTCACCAAACGCAACTGTATCTTTTTGGCCTCTTCCTCCTCGGCCTTGGCCAGGTCCTCCTCCTGAGCCGTGTAGCTGCTGTAATCGGGATCCACGAAATCCGTATTATAGTAGGCTTTCTTGTTGGTGCCCCAGTCCATGGTGTCCGGCAAATCGCCATCGTCATCCTCGGCTCCTTCAATGTCGCTGTCGCGCATCAGGTTGCCCACAACGTCCTCGTCCTCATGGTCGTCACTATCACTGAACGAGAGTACATCCAGTTTTTGATTTTTCAGTCTGTCTGCCTTCTTCTTGCGCTCTTTACGCAAATCATTCAATATCTCGCGCTCATCTTCGTCGTACTCCTGCTCCGAGTCGGTCGGCTCATAGTCATCCGCTTCGCTATCCATGTTTTTAAATATCTGTGTTTTTGCCACCAAAACACGTGCCGTAAACAAATGTCCGCCCAAGTGATGAGCAAATCTCTATTTCAGTTCCCAGATATCGCGATAGGCGCAATTTACACAAGAGCTATCGATAAACATAACTATTTTTAAAAAATTATAAATTATAAAATTTACACTGTACGCTTGTATAATTTTTATTTTACCTATATATATATATATTTAATGGTGTATATTAAAAATTCAGTCTTATACAATTTAATCGATATTTATTTGATTTCATAGTGCTGCCATCTGGATAAATCGACAACTGGAGGTTATCGTTGTGCTGCCACCTTTCTCAGTAAAAGCTTTGACATTGACAGTTATTTTTCTTCGTGCGCGCCATTATTAGCAAGTCAAGCTGAAAATTTTCGCTTCAATCATGGATCCCAAAAATGACCGTGATGCTAATGCAAATGCAAATGCAAATGCAATTGCAATAAACGATACTCAGGCTACTATGGATAATAAAGCTCATGAGGAAAAGCCGAAAAATATTTATATTCCAGCTGAAATTAAGAAGAAATGGGCACGCGATGTTGAGGTAAGCTATAAGTGCAAAATATTCATATTTGCGTAATTTCCGTCATATTTTAAATAATCATATCAAGAGAGTAACTAATTTATGCATAGGATGCAACAACTAACATTGCAAACATAACTTAATTTTTTTTTTTTTTTTTTTTTGAACTCATATATATATGTATCAATAAATATATATAAAAATAAATATCCTAAAGATTCCTGAATGTGAGCTTGTTAGTGCTTCTGTGCTGGCTCGCCAGCTAAAACTTGCCCGCAAGGGGAAAAATCAGGCTGCATACAAGGATTCGGAGGATGTCGAAAATATTACATTTGCTTCAGTGGCGACTTCTGATACAACATACACGGAGGAGACTAGCGATGATTCCCAATTTAGCGCCGATATCGATCAGTTGCCAGACTCAAGTAATTCATTCCAACTACTGGAGGCCTGGTTGAGCACCATGGATACCGATGCCGTGGTTACGTCAACGATGTCCGATGTTGATGGAACTCAGCAGGAGTTACAGCTGAATGAGCAAGACGAGGAGGAGGAGGAGGACGAAGTGCAGGAGCGGCGTTGCACCTCCAAACTCTGGGATCTGGACAGTGATGTTGATGACGAATACAAGCCGATGACATTGCCAGACTCTACGAGTTCCTTTCCACACCTCGATTTCGATGACGATCAGAAGGAGGAGCAGACCGAAAAGCAAGCGGAAAAGGGAAACGAAGAGCCGCTGAGCGTTGGGCGCCAAATGAATGATTTTATACAACGCGTTGAGTCGCGTCCAGCAGTGCCACAATTTGGTTTGGTATGCCATCCATCATTAGCTAGATCCCGAGCGTGGCAATGATTCTCATTCGTTTCCCCTTTCTCTACATTCAGTCCGATGGAATCTACAAACCCTTTGGAACCATAGATCTAGGCCATGAATTGCCCGCAGCTCATATCACGATTGTCTTCAAGATAGAGGGCAGGATCAAGCTACGTGTGACCGAGGTGAGTGATTGGATAGGGAAGAAAGCTGTCAGTCCAGTCTTGGGGTCTGGCCCAAGCCAAGTCTAATACCTCGCCTCATATCCATTCCAGATCTTCAGTCCCTTTCAGTTCTGGTTCCACATTGTTGATGGCCCGTACGATATCGATTTGCTGGATATGATAGGAATTCACTTGACGTAAGGAATCAGATCTCGCCCAGTGAATGGCCTTAACTGAACTGTTTTACAATTTCAGCAAATTTTATGACGCCACTCGCTGCCCCGCTTGGCAGCTCTCGAAATTCTTCGTCAAGCCGGGCTACATGTGCGCCGCGATCTATCAGTACGCCTGGCGTCGTGCTCGCATCGTCGGTGCGTCGGAGTCGAATGATGAGCTCGTGGACGTCTACTTGGTGGACTATGGCAAGGGCGTGGTGGTGCCGATGAAGGATTTGTATTTTCTGCACGCCAACTTCATGTCGCAGCCGGCACTCGCGATGCGCGGCGCTCTGACCGATGTCCATCCGCTGGCCTTGCACTGGCCGGCAAAGGCCACCAACGCGTTCCGCAAGATTGTCGATGGCCAGATGGTGCATGGCGTCATCAAGGATATGGATCAGGCCGATCGCATCATGTTTATCAATATGTACAGCCTCGACACTAGCAACATTGGCGACACCTTGATCCAGGCGAAGCTCGCCGGGCGCAGCCCCAACTACACAGCCGAGATGCGCGCTGCCAACTTCGGTCGTCGCCTACGCTACTTGCGTGAATATCTACCCACGTACGTGCTCTTGTCTTATATAACTATATATATCAATTGCCTTATACTAAACCTCTCTCTCTCTCTCTCTCTCTCTCTCTTTGGCAGCTTTGACATGCTGGAGACCCAGGTCTACAAGCCGATAGATGATGTGGAGGGCAAATTCGACAACATCATCCACATGCCAATGTTCTATAACAAGTTCGAGCTGCCTCAGTTGGTCAAACCGTTGCGCTTTGAGCTCCATCAGGCCCTCGCCGATTGGCTCATGAAGTACGAGTCCGAGGAGCTGGCCTGGCGCAAGGTAGCCGAAGAAGCCGAGAAGGAGACATCAGAGGAGCAAGACCAAATAAACGAATGGCAAGCGATCTCTGAATAACTGCGAGCTACATACTTACATACGTCATACATAGAGCTATGGAGAGGCTCTGAGGCTGCCAAGACATCTTGAATTGGGAATTTCGAAAACTTGAAGCAGCTCCTAGCATAAGTTTTTTTTTTTTTTTTCAATTGACAAATTTTTGCATCTTTTAATGTGCATCTTTAACTGCGAGCTACATACGTCATACATAGAGCTATGGAGAGGCTCTGAGGCTGCCAAGACATCTTGAATTGGGAATTTCGAAAACTTGAAGCAGCTCCTAGCATAAGTTTTTTTTTTTTTTCAATTGACAAATTTTTGCATCTTTTAATGTGCATCTTTAACTGCGAGCTACATACGTCATACATAGAGCTATGGAGAGGCTCTGAGGCTGCCAAGACATCTTGAATTGGGAATTTCGATAACTTGAAGCAGCTCCTAGCATAAGTTTTTTTTTTTTTTTCAATTGACAAATTTTTGCATATTTTAATATGTGTTTGAAAGGCTTCTATATAGCCACTATATATTCTTTGTATCCCATCTATATATATATATGGATGAGCTCTCAGACTAATTGTGAGTTACATATTTACACTACATAACGAGCTATGGAAAGGCTCTAAATTTTCGCATGTTGAACTAACTACTTGAAAGGCTTTCATATAGCTATTATATATCCCACACATATAAATATATCTATTCCGATTGGAAATATAATAAACAAATAATAAAAATCATTTCTTAACTGACTTTCCTTTGGTTTTAATTCGAGTTTTCGTTTCGATTTGAGATTTGTTTTACAAGTAAATATGAAATTCCTAGTACGATTGAAGGCAAATGGATCGAATTGCATCCGTATATATAGAGGCCATATATATGTACACGTATATATCGACTGTATATATATAGGCTATTCTGTATTATTTGATTGTGTTGCAAACAATTTTCTGCATTTATCGTCGATCTTCGTTCGTTCGTTCGTTGATCCGAGTTTTTCTTTTTCAGGGCGTAGACGTTGTACGAGGCGCTCCGGGGGTGCGCGCATTGACGTTCTTCAGTTGGCGACAACAAAAATTATTTATGCATACATATGTATATATATATATATATATATATATATAATTACAAAAAAGGTAAAGCGAACTTAAGTATATATATATATATACATATATATACATCTATTAGATATCCATGTATCCGCGGAGCCAATATGGCATCTCGATGCTGTTGCTGTTGTTGCTTATGTGGAACAGGAACTGCGTGTGCCTGCACATCAGATACATATACGTATATAAATATATATGTATAGAAATATATATAGATATATTGGTATCTTAAAATATCCATACAAAAAAAAAACTCGTTTATCGTCCAACTATTCCATTTGGCAGATATAGTCTGTGGGAATAAGATCTATCCGGTTTCGTTTTATGGAATGTCTGAAAGAGAGGAGAGACTTAATTAAATTATACGTTTGCTACAGGGTATTTGTGGGCCGACTAATTTGCTTTTAGCTAAAAATGGCGCAACTTCAATTAGAGATGCAAAAAAGTGAAAGAGGCGTCTATTAGAGATGGAATAATTGCGCTTCAAGATGGCGGATCATTAGAGATGCAAAACTCCAATTAGAGATGAAACAAGTGACAGAAGCAGCAATTGGAGGCGGAGCAGGTGGCAACGACAATTAGAGATCGAATTGTTTAATATTTCAATTAGAGATGGGAGAAGTGAGAGAAACAGCAATTGGAGGTGGCAACGACAAGTGGCAAAATGTTCAATTAGAGATGCGCAATAAGAAACAAACATTTGAAACGTTCAATTAGAGCTGCAAAAAGTAACTGGAATGAATGCAAGAGCAGACAGAAGCAATACGATTTGAATTTGGAGTAAAGGATATGCACTCACTCTGCCGATTCCCGAAATTAGCTGGTCTTATTATTATATATAAATAATGAAAGGTCTTTGCTTATAGGTAGTGGACGTACTGAGGATTGGCTATTGATTGAAGGCTTGATGCATGACATGCATTGTGGGCAGATGTCCATCAATATCCAGCTCCATGATCTCCATAAAGTCCTCCTGCATTAGCGATGCTCCATCGTTACTTTGGCAGTTGTTGTCGCTGTTGGTGATGGCCAATGCTGCGTCCATTTTGCTGCTGTTATCCTGCAGATGCCCATTGTCATTGCTAATGCTAATGCTATTGCTATTGCTGAAGCTGCTGTAATTAGTATTGCTGCTGTTGTTGTTGCTTGGATTGGCCAGGTCAGTGCTAATGGCGAGGGTTAGATTGTGGGCCGGCAGCACCTTGGCCATCTGGCTGGGCTGCTCGTGCCGCACCCGGATCCAGGGCTCCATCAATGCGACGCGATGCAAGCGCCGCTCCGTCGACGTCGCCTCGTTATCGGCCAGTGGCGAATGATAGGCGGCAACAGAGGTCGTCGCATCCATAGATCTGTGCGCCTGCTGGCTTGTTGTTGGCACATCGTCATATCTGTTGTCCTTCTCGTTGTCATCACCATGGCCCTGCGGCTGTGGCTGCGGCTCCTGCAACTGCTGCACCGACTCCAGCTCCGTTGGAGGCAGCAGCGCCGTGTGCATCTCCAGCTCCGAGTCCAAGTTGTTGAGGGTCTTGAAGTTGCTGCTGCTGGTGTTGTTCATGATGCAATCGTCGATGTTGTTGTTGTTGTTGCTGCTGGACAAGATCTGAAGTTGGCGCAGTGACGTCTTCGGCTGCTCCTGCTCCAGCTGCTCCCCCTCCTCCCGGAGCTGCAGCAGCTCCTGCTGCTCCTGCTTGAGGTGCAACTGCTGCACATACATGTGCTGGCGCAGCTGCTGGCGGTGGTGCTGCTCCAGATTCAGTTGTTGCTGGCGCAGCAGCTGATGCTGATGCTGCTGCTCCTGTTCGGCCTGCTGCACGGCCAGCTGCTCAAGATCGTCGGACACCGTGTCCGCCACGGACATGCAGCCTATCGGGCGCTGCACTGCCACCGCCGCCGCCGCCGCCAGCTGGCTGCGCATCATGTTGTTGGTGGAGCGGGAGTTGCCGTATTGCAGCCGCTGCTGCAGCATGGCCCGCTTCGCAATGTCTGCTTGCAGCTGGTTATGGCTGGAGGACCGCTGCACCGACACCTGGGCCACCACCTGCTGCCGGGCATCCACCATCACCGACGTGGTCGGCAGATCGTTGGTCACCAGGCGCCGCTGCTGTCGCTGCGATAGCCGCTCGATGTTCGAGCGGGACTGGGCATTGCCGTAGCTGATGCGGCGTGCGGCACGCTGTCGGCGCTCCTGGGCCTCGCGCCGCGCCTCGTCGGCCGCACGCATCTTGGCCGTCAGCCGGAGTTCGCTGCGCAGGTAGTAGCCGGCGCCGTTCTCCGCCAGCTGGGCGTTGCGACGCGAGATCTCCTGGCCCAGCTCGCGGGCGCGCTCCAGTGCCTCGAGGCGCTCGCGCCGCTGCTGCGCCTGCAGCATCTCCGGCGTGAGCGGCACCTGCGCCGCCTGCCGGCGCTGCTGGGTCGTCGATGTGGTCGGCGACTCGTTGATGTCCTCGATCTCGCGGAACAGACGCTTCAGCCGCACCTGGCGCATCTTCAGCTCAATTGTGCGATCGTTGAACTCCTGGATGCGCTCGTACTCCTCGCGCAGCCGCTGCAGCTGCCCGTTGCGCCGGCTGTTATTAAACATGCGCCGGAAGTACGGCGTGCGCTTGATCTGATACGACATCCTCGAACCTGTCCTAGAGTCCTCGCTGGGGGCCAATCTGCCACGATGCCAAAATTTTGCTCTTCCAAACTGAATGTATATAGCTTATGGTTCTATGTATGTATATCAGATATTATGTGTGTGTGTGTGTGTGTGTGTGTGCGTGCGTGTGTGTCTGTAGTGCTTATGTATATATTTCGCGACAATTAGGACGAGGAGTTATTTTTTTTCCGCTTTTTGTTGCACTTGAAAATTTTGTACGCTACCTAAAAAAAAAAAGTTTGTTTGTAGAATGTTGCTGTGACGAAAATGATTTTTACTCAATGCTTTCAAGTCAGTAAATTCCGAAATAATCCAAACGAAATGAATACGCCTGCTGCGAGAGTTTTTCAGTTACCGACTAAATCACATTTATTTAATTTTATATCGTTTTTAACCTTACAAAGCTATTACATATGATGGAGCACTTAAAAATTATATCAAGTCCAAGTATTTACCACAAAATGGCGGACAATTACAATCACGTATTACATACATATATTAAAAGTGGTTTTCTAGGCAAAATGGCGACGCCTGCGTGCGCTCTCCCTCTCGCTCTCTCTCTCTGTCTAATCAATCGCAGAGCTTGGAAACCGTTTGCTTCAGCTTGTGCTCGTCGGCGCCCGTCATGCGGCTCATCTTGCGATTGTTCTTGATGAACACGAATGTGGGCATGCTGCGTACATTGTACTTTTCCGTCAGCTCCACGAATTTATCGACATTGATTTTGATGATGTCCACGCGGCTGCCATATTTGCGGGCCAGCGATTTGACCACGCTGTCCATTTGCTGGCATGGGGCGCACCAAGTGGCATAAAAGTCCAGCACAATTAGCTTGTGCTCGGAGGCGTCCAGGCGCTTGTGGAATTCATTGATGCTGCGAATGATGGACATTTTGTGAATAATAAATCAAAAACTTTAAGACGAAAACTGAACTTGTTCTGACGAACAGAAGAGGAATACTAAAATAGCGCTGAAATTTCTAGAAGCTCTGCCCGCAGCCTGGAAATCTGCATACAGACACACACACGCACATTCTTCCAATTTCGCGCGCACACAGAGCACTCTCATACACAGCACACACATGCAAGTAAACAAACGGTACATATCCAGCATTTAAGCGTTGCCAGCTTGCGCACTGCAAGTTTGCATTATCGATTGCCGATAGTCGACTAGCACACACCGTTGCTGTGCAGAGGTTTTTGAAAATGGAAAACTTAGCGAGCTGATGAATAAACGTCAAGGCTCATTTCCTTTTCTATTTCATATCAGCCGTCTAGCTGTACGGCTGTGAAGCCGCTCGAATAATTTTAGTCAAATTTGTGTGTGCACACACAAATTGTTGCCACTCGAAATTTAAGTAAAAACACAAAAAAAAAACACACACAAAAAAAAAAACAAAACAAAATATAAAAGAAAGGTAAAAAGGTTCAGTCATGGTGCATGTGATTCAAAGTAAGGATGACTTCGAGCAGCAGCTGGCGAATGCTGGCGACAGGCTAATCGTAATCGACTTCTGCGCCAACTGGTGCGGTCCCTGCAAGATAATTGCACCCAAGCTCGAGGAGCTGGCCGCCCAGTACGCGGAGCGTGCCGTCGTGCTGAAGGTGAACGTGGACGACAACGAGGAGATCACCATCGAGTACAACATAACCAGCATGCCCACGTTTGTGTTCATCAAGAGCGGCGAGGTGCTGGAGGTGTTCGTCGGCGGCAACTCGGACAAGCTGGCCAAATCGATGGAGAAGTTCGTGGGCGATGTTGACGTGTTCGAGGAGGACTCGAATCTGCAGCAGCAGCTGAGCCACTCCTCGGACAGCACTGTCAGCGACACCACCGTCTGCGATCTCGGCGAGGACATCGAGGACGCTCACGACATACCGTCCTGCGTCCGCGGCGCCGCCATGAACAATGGTGGCATCTTGGAGAACTAGCCGCCCCCCCAGTCGAAGCTGAACAAAGAGAAACCCGAAAATAATACCAGATACATTTATGCACAGAAATATCCGCAATAGCAATAACAATAGCCATCCATCCGTCGGCACACAGGGAGGCGAGGAATGAAGTTACACTGAACGACAGATCCGATTACTCGACTGCCTGCATACACTGCACAACAAACAATTGCAACTGTTAACTGTTACACGCCTCCTCCGCCATTAAACTTGACTTGTTGCCAACTTAAAAGCTAAATACCTTTTGTTTCAATTTCATTTATGCTAAGTTTATTTATATATTTTAAATTAGGAGCGAATATTAAAAAAAAAAACACCCAACTTTCCTATGGTTACATATATATATAATGACTATATATCGAGGAAATTTGCGCTGCATTCACTTTTTGGCGAACGTGATCTTCATAGCGTGCGTGGGCGTTATCTTGAAGCCCTGGAGCGCCTCCTTGGCCGCATTGCTCTGCAGCTCGGTGGTGAACTCGACAAAGGCGATGTCGTGGCGGTTGGGCACCAGACGCACCTCCTTGAATCCGGGGAACTGATTGAACAGCATCGAGAGCATCATTTCGTTCGTCTCCTCCGGCAAATTGGTGAGGAAAAGGATTTGATTGGGCGGCTGCTCCGTTTGTGTGTTCGGATTTGAGTTTTCGGCACTGCTCTGCTTCTTCTTCTTGTCCCTATTAACATAATAGTATCATTAATAACATAGTACAGACAACTTTCATAGTCGATACAAACTTTTTCTCCTCGACGCCGGGTGCCGGCTTTGGCGGCTTCACCTTCTTTGGCCGCTCCTTGTAGGTGCCCTTCAGTTTGGCCACAATATCCGAATCGGACTTGGAGTAGGCGATGCGCATGGGCTTGTCATAGAACGGAAAGCCCTGCATTGTACGCAGCGCATTCGAGGCACTGCCAATTTCCTTAAATATGACAAAAGCCTGGCCTCGCATTTTCAATGTTTTCAGCGCCACAATATCGAGTATCTGGCCGAACTGCGAGAAGATGGCGTAGAGCGACTTCTTGAGCTCCTCCTTTTTAATCTTTTCGTTCAGATTGTTAATATAAATTGTTTGATTTGGACGCACATCCATATTGTTCTTTTAATTTAGGAAAATAATTGATGAAAAAAAAATGCGTACACAATGCTCGTTTGGTCGTAGCTGCTTAGGGATGAGACAAGGGCAGAGTTGCACTGGCAGTCGCCATGTTTGCGATGAATATTTTTTGTATCGATAGCACGTTCTTCGCGATACCCGTGACTTGGCAAGCAGCTGGTTTCTGCTGCTAATAATCGATTAATCGTTGCCCTTTTATTTGTTAACATCACCAAATTATACGGTTTAACCAAAATAATCAACACGACTATTATCAATTAAAGTCAATAAAACAGAATATATTTTGTTTGCTATTCCACACACATCACGAGCGCAAAGATGTCGACACGTCGCCAGGCCATTACACTATATCGGAATTTATTGCGTGAATCCGAGAAGTTACCTTCGTACAACTTCAGGTGTGTGGAGGATTGTGAAATAGTCATAACATAACAATATGTAATGTATTTTCTCATATTACAGAATGTATGCAGTGCGGAAAATACGTGACACATTTCGTGCCAATAAGAGTGTCAATGACTTCAAAGAAATCGATCGACAAGTAGCAAATGGCAAACAAAGTTTGGAATTGATACGACGACAGGTGAGCGAGTGCGCCGGGACATTAAATTGGCGGAACAGCTGTACCACCATGTGCATGCCTGCACACAAAACACACACACACAAACACACACATGCACACTGACACAATTGCCCAACTGTTATCGCATTGCGCGCGTCACACTTGACGTCAGAAGCGTTAGCTAGAGATAGCAAGAATATGAATTATTTTGAATTAACATGCACTCTTCTGCTTGCAGGTAATTATCGGTCATCTTTACACAACGGACAAGCTGGTTATCGAACAGAAAAAGACATTGCGCCCGTCAGATGACTGAGCATGTATCATCGCTATCACACAGGACAGGCACACACACACACACACACACACGACAGCAGCGAAAAACTCGTTAAAATTTGATTGTTTGTTTTTTGGTGTTGTTGTTGTTTTTGTTATGGGCACACTCGTTGCCGCCAAAAATGGTAAATCAAAAAATCACTGGAGAGATTAGAAAAAAAAAACACCAGTTTAATAATATACATTAATTACAATGAAACTAATTAAATATTGAATAATTAAGTACTGCCTTAAAGTACTCAAAAAAAAAAAAAATATATATATATATATATGTGAGAAGAAAATAACGAAATAGAATATAGAAATACACTAAGAGGCCAGCCTATTGTAATGTTGGGGGAGTATACAAGATAACTGTAAACCTGGAATGCAGCGCGGCGTCTCTGGGCGCCCCCTCTATGCCTGATAGGTGCTGGCCGAGACGTTGCCGCCGGTGCCCGTCCAGTTGGTGTGGTGGAACTCACCCTCGCGGTTCACCAGCTCGTAGGTGTGGGCCCCGAAGTAGTCGCGCTGCGCCTGCAGCAGATTCGCCGGCAGGCTGGCCGTGCGATAGCCGTCGTAGAAGCTCAGCGCTGTCGAGAGGGCCGGCACGGGTATGCCCCACAAGAAGGCATTGGCCACCACCTCGCGCCACGAGGCCTGGCCCTGCTGGATGGCCCGCTTGAAGAAGTCGTCCATCAGCAGATTGGACAGCGTCGGCTGGCGCGTGTACGCGTCCTTGATGTTGCCCAGAAAGACGCTCCGTATGATGCAGCCGCCGCGCCACATCAGCGCTATGCCGCCGTAGTTCAGACTCCAGTTGTTCTCCTTGGCCGCCTCGCGCATCAGCATGAAGCCTTGGGCATAGCTGACGATCTTGGCGCAGTAGAGCGCGTACTTGATCCCGTTGAGGTATTTCTTGAGGTCCGGCACGCTGGGGCTGCAGTTGGGGCCCTTCAGGGCGCCGCTGGCCACCACGCGCTCGTCCTTCAGGGCGGACAGGCAGCGCGAGAAGACGGCCTCGCCGATCAGGGTGACGGGCACGCCGTACTGGAGTGCGGCTATTGCTGTCCACTTACCCGTGCCCTTCTGGCCCGCGGTGTCGCGGATGCGGTCCAGCAGATAGCCCTCGTTGTCCTTGTAGCTGAGGATGTCGCGCGTGATCTCGATGAGGAAGGAGTCCAGCTCGGTGCTGTTCCACTCGCCGAACACCTCGGACATCTGCGGCGAGGTGAGTCCCAGCTTCTTCATGATGTGGTAGGCCTCGCAGATGAGCTGCATGTCGCCGTACTCGATGCCGTTGTGGACCATCTTGACGAAGTGGCCGGCGCCCGCGTCGCCCACCCACTCGCAGCAGGGCTCGCCGTCGGCCTTGGCGCAAATGGCCTGGAAGATGGGCTTGATCAGTGGCCAGGCGGCCGGATTGCCGCCCGGCATCAGGGATGGTCCGTTGCGGGCGCCCTCCTCGCCGCCACTCACGCCGGAGCCGACATAGAGCAGACCCTGCTGCTGCAGCTCCTCGCAGCGTCGCGTCGTATCCTGATACTCAGAGTTGCCGCCATCGATGATGACGTCGCCGGGCGAGAGCAGCGGCACCAGCTGCTCAATAAAATCGTCCACAGCGCGGCCAGCTGCCAAATGGAAGAAAAAGAAGAAGAAGAGAATACTGATTAGAGATGGCAGCTAAGATATAAAAGCTAAAAGTCCCGCCGATCGCATATTGATCGATCTGGCGGGAAAGTAGCTAGATTGGCAACACTGCCGCAAGGCCACACTGCAAGGCTAAGCTAGAGATGGAACGTGCTGCGTCAGGTACTCGTGTTGCATATGCAAATATCGAAAGTACTCGAGTTACATATGCAAATACTTCAAGTATTCAAATTACATACATATGCAAATATGAACAATATTCGACTTACTCGATTACTAAGCATTCTTTTTTTGTAAATTGCAAAATTTGTCTCAAATCACTTTTTTTTTGTACCTAAGCAGAACGTGATTTAATTTGTTTATCGCTCGATTGCCTAAGCTGTCGAATGTTCACCTCTAGCTGCAACGGGCGTGCATAAAATTGACCTTGAACTGAGGTCAGCACAAAGTCGTCGCTTTCTGCGCTGCGGTGAGATAATGGTAACTTGTTTCTGAGCGCGCTTATCGCCGGCATTGATCTTGACCCAAGTGCCGACTACCTGCTGAGTAACGCTACGTTACGTTACGTATGACCTCATGAATGTCACGGCGGGCAATGGCCGATCAGCTAAGCCATGCAGCATAAATTGCACTGCGTGTGGCACTTAAGCGATATATATCTAACGATGTACTAAATATCGATAGCGCGCGGATGGTAAACAAAAACAAAACGTATGCGCGGCGCTCTGAGAGCGGCATAGAAAAAGATAGAGAGAGAGAGAGAATGGGGGAGAAGTATGCATGTGTGTGTGATTGCGCTCTCACGCTGTCTTTTTGCTGTTGTTGCTTTTAACGCATGCTATGCAATTTTTGTGTTTGCATGACTTTGCTTTGACTTCCACACATACACACACACGCACGCTAACGATCACTTCACGCCATTCACTCCACACTGTTACAACAACAACGAAAACTTACCCTTGACCAGCAACATGACTTTGCGTGGCGTTTTCAGCTTGTCGACCATGTCCTTCAGTGAGTTGGCTCCAATCACTTTGGTGCCTTTGGCCTCGTTGTTTAGAAAGTCTTGCACCTTCGACACGGTCCGATTGAACGCACACACCACAAAGCCCTTCTCGTCCATATTCAGTATGAGATTTTGACCCATGACGGCCAGGCCAATGAGTGCAATGTCAGCTTTCCTGTTTATTCACAACAACAACAAAAACGACCAAAAATAATTGAATCAGCACGTAGCTAATGACAAATATCGCACAAATTTCGCTTACCCGCTCATATTTGTTTGATTTTCGCTTGACGATTTATGAATTTATTGTAAATTTTACGCAAAACTTGTTTTCCGCTTGCGTCTCGATCAATCTCGGTGTGATTTCGTCGTCCGACCGCTTGCGCTCGCCAACTGAAACTGACGAAACGTTGCCAAAGCATAAGCGATAAATGCCGAAAAAAATGATAAGTAAATAAAGCCGACAAGCTTCGCACTAGTGATGGGCATGCATGCAAGTGTTAGAACGGCGTGTCACGCAGACGCACGCGGATTAAATTTAAAAATCTTCATAAGAAAAAAATTAAAATAAAATATTTTAATATATATAAAAAATATAAAAATATATAAATATAAATAATAAAAAAATAAATAAATAAATATAATTTTTTAAAATCATGCATATGTATGTATTTTATAAAAATTGAAAAAATATGAAATTGAGCACATACATATATATTTTTTTTAATTAAAAAACTTTCTTTACGATGATTTATATTTATATAAATTATTTTCACATAATGTATTTTTGCTCTCATCTGCTTTCATATTTATCACAAATGCACAAAACATTATCAACTATGTATATCTTCAGCATGTATCATTCATACATATATCAACTTACTTCTTCTAACTATCGCGTGCTCACCGCCTTGCTCTACGCTCATCTCTAGCCGCGCGCCGCTTTTAGCACGATCAAATTGAACTAAAACTTTTTCAGCTCCACCTTGGGCCGCCCTCAAGGCACGGGGCCTATCGATAGCACAGCTCCGCTATCGATAGGCATTGACTGGGGAATGAAAAAGCTCAAAGCTAAAATACACAACAAGCAAAGAAATGCACATTTATTTAAAGCTTTTTACATACAAATATTAGAATAGAAAAAAAAAAAATGATTTCGCGTTAGTCACGAGCTGGCGTTCAGTTGAGCATCTTGTAGGGATTCAGTATGCCGTTGGGATCGAACATCTTCTTCATGCCGCGCATCCAGTCGATGGCCACGTCGTTCTTGGAGTAGTGCAAGTAGTCCTTCTTGAGGAAGCCGATGCCGTGCTCGGCGCTGATGCTGCCCTTGAGCTTCGAGGTGTATTCGTAGACGAAGGGCTCGACGCGCTTGTAGATGTCGTCGTTGAACTGCTCGCAGGACACGTTCAAGTGCAGATTCGAGTCGCCCAGATGCCCGTACCCGCAGACCACTGTGGCCAGGGGGCCGCAGCGCTCCCGCATCACGTCCACGATGCCGTAGAAGTCGCGCAGCGGCAGCGAGATGTCGTACTTGAAGCAGAAGCTCTTCTCGATCAGACCCAGCGGCACCATTTCCCGTATCTTCCAGATCTCCTGCACCTTGCCCGGCTCCCCCGTAACGGTGCCATCCAGAATTTCACCACGCTCCATGCCCAGGCTGATGAACTGATTGATCTTCTCCTCGTCGTGGTCGCCATTGCTGCCCGAAGTCTCGATCAGCATGTAGAACGGATAGCCAGAGATGGGTGGGCTAACGGTAAAGGTAAAGAAGAGAGCTGTTAGTTCGTATACCCTGTAAAATGCTGATAGGGAGGTAGAAGCTAAGCATGTGAGTTGAGTTTTAGATAGAGATAGATAGAGGCTGTTTAGGCGAATCTTTTGACTTGTGGCAGAGAAAGCATAGAGTTTTAGATCATACACCCACCCTAATACCCTGTAAATGCTTTAACGCTAGGTAGCTGATAGAAGGAAGCTGAGTAGACCGAGATTACCTATAGACCCATTGAATCTCCCAGCTCAGGCTTGCTTATAACAGCCTGTATACCCTGTAAATACTATAATGGCTGAGTTTCATAAGCTGTATACCCTGTAAATACTAAATAAAAGTGAAGTGTTCAAGTTGTCTATGAACAAAAAGTTATCGAAGCATTTCCTGTCTAAATTGAGAATCGATTATTTCTGTATATACCCAGATTATATAGTAGATACCCTGTAAATATCGCAAAATTAAGGTATACAAGCGCTGAGTCAAGTGAGCCTCTGAAATATAGGAAAATAAATGATTTCCGGAATAATTAAGTTGAAATTGAATTGAAATAAGCAAAATCGATAACAAATCGATAACATAAATAACTAAAATCGATAACGCTTCGATAGCACACATGTCTAAAAATCGATAACACGCCGATAAAATTATCTAAAACATATAACACGTCGATAACAATAATCGATAACAAATCGATAACGGAAATTACAAAGAATCAACAACATGCCGTTAACACCCTGCCTATATCTCTACGACTTCTCTACAAATTCTCTATACTTCATTTGCAGGGTACTTCGCTAGTCGAGCATGCTCACTTCAAAAACTTGAACTGCTCCAGGGCCGTTTTGAACGCCAGCTCATCGATCAGCTCGCAGGAGCTGAGGATCTCGCCGAGATTGCGCTTGGCGCTGACAAAGGTCTTCAGGACATCGTCGAACGAGTTGAGGCCGATGAAGGCGACGTTGACGGACTTAGAGACATGCGGGCAGAGCATCGCCAGCTTGGTGACCACGCCCAGGGTGCCCTCGGAGCCGATGAAGAGATGCTTCATGTGGTAGCCGGTGTTGTCCTTCTTGAAGTTGGACATCAGATCGAGGACCTGGCCATTGGCCAGCACCGCCTCGACGCCCAGCACGGAGCCGTGCAGATTGCCGTAGCGGACGACGCGCACGCCGCCGGCATTTGTCGAGACGTTGCCGCCGATGTGGCAGCTCGCCTTGGCGCCCAGATCGAGGGGCACCGTCAGACCCACGTCGCGGGCCCGCTGATCGAAGTTCTCCAGAATGCAGCCCGCCTCGACGATGGCGATGCCCGTCACCTCGTCCACGGAGAGCACCTTGTTCAGCCGCTGCATGGACAGCACAATCTCATCGCAGATGGGCACCGAGCCCCCGACCAGACCCGTGTTGCCGCCCTGCGGCACCACCGCCAGCCGCCGCTCGTTGCAGTACCGCAAAATGGCGGCCACCTCCTCCGTGTTGCCGGGCTTCAGCACCAGCTTGCTGTTGCCTGGCATGGAAGAGATGTCAGAGATTGAGAGCTGGAGCTGGAGCTGGGAGAAGCAGGAGTAGGAGGAGGAGAAGGAGCTGCTGACTCACCTCGTATGCGCTTCAAAAAACATATGTTGTAGCCCTCCAGATCCTCGGTGAGCACGTGGCTCTTGCCCAGGATCTGCTCAAAGTGGGCGACGTCCTTGTCATTCAGCTGGGCGTAGTTGCCGCGCTGCACGTGGTCAGAGATCTGCAGCAGAGAGAGAGAGAGAGAGAGACAGAGAGAGAGATATACATATATAGATAAATGATATAAATATAAATATAAATATAAATATAAATATAAATATAAATATAAATATAAATATAAATATAAATATAAATATAAATATAAATATAAATATAAATATAAATATAAATATAAATATAAATATAAATATAAATATAAATATAAAATATAAATATAAATATAAATATAAATATAAATATAAATATAAATATAAATATAAATATAAATATAAATATAAATATAAATATAAATATAAATATAAATATAAATATAAATATAAATATAAATATAAATATAAATATAAATATAAATATAAATATAAATATAAATATAAATATAAATATAAATATAAATATAAATATAAATATAAATATAAATATAAATATAAATATAAATATAAATATAAATATAAATATAAATATAAATATAAATATAAATATAAATATAAATATAAATATAAATATAAATATAAATATAAATATAAATATAAATATAAATATAAATATAAATATAAATATAAATATAAATATAAATATAAATATAAATATAAATATAAATATAAATATAAATATAAATATAAATATAAATATAAATATAAATATAAATATAAATATAAATATAAATATATACAAATATATACAAAAGATATGTATGTATGTAAAACCTGTTCGCCATTCGCAACTCCTTGTCTAACTGTACATAGCATTCATCCACCATTTGCAAAACTTCGCCTCTGGCTTGCCGGCCGCCGATTGGCCGACGTTAAGCCGCGAAGAGCAAAAATTGACCACAGCATGCAGCGCTGGTTGGTTAGTCCCAGCCTGAGCCAAAACTCACCACGCGCACAATGCTCACACTCTGGCACAAACACACCACGAAAGCCAAGGCACACACACACACACACTCTGGCTCCCTCCCACTCTTGCACTTGGCTGCCGTTTGCTCTCCTGCTCGCTCTGCCGCCGGCACTCCCGCGCGCTAGCTTGCCTTGTTGCTCTTACCTGCGTCAGTTCCGGCAGCGGCGATGCGCTGCTTGCCAACGTTCGCACCACCGCCGTCGTCGGTGTGCCTGTGCGTGCATTTGTGTGTGTGTGCGCGAATTGCCGCAGGCTAACGGCACTCGCAACTCTGCGCATTTGCATAAGGCCCTGATGGAAACGCATTCTCGCTCAGCTGATCGAATCAAAGGTGAGATTCTGCAGCGAGAGAGAGAGAGAGGAGAGTTGAGAGAGGAAACAGTTAGATTGTTATTATACAGATGAGTTAGAGATAGTGTTTATAGAACGAATAGCTGTATAATGTATCTAAATAGTAATTATAGATGGTGTTTATAGAACGAATATCTTTATAATATGTATAATATCTCTAAATGATATATATAATAATGCATATAGAACTAAGATCTATCTATCCATCTATCAATATGTCTATCTATCTATCTATCTATCTATCTATCTATCTATCTATCTATTTCTATATATCTATCTATCTATTTATCTATCAATCTGTCTATCTATCTATATATTTATCTATCTATCTATCTACCTAACTAGACAGAGACTTACTAGCATCTTTTTATCTGTTTTCTATTATCTTTTATCTATCATTTATCTATTGTCTATAGTACAGTAAACTATATGCTAAATTTGAAGTATATAGCTTTAAAGCTCTTCCAGTTTTAGTCGATTGTTATCGATAACAAGCGAAAGTGATAAGTTATCGGCAAGAGAAACCCCTTAATCAAGTTGTGGGGCA
Organism: Drosophila paranaensis; assembly: GCA_035047545.1. Lineage (NCBI taxonomy): Eukaryota > Metazoa > Arthropoda > Insecta > Diptera > Drosophilidae > Drosophila > Drosophila paranaensis. The sequence continues at coordinate 287,965 of JAWNPL010000146.1, forward strand.
TGATATAGAGGAATATGTATCTAAAATTTGAATTATCCTTTGTAGTTTAGCAGTTTAAATGAAAGTTTGTCGACTGAACTAGGCTAGAAGGACTCTGCCCGTTGTCCTAGCCAAGTTTAGATATATACTTTATAGGTATACTATATAGATATACTATATATGGCCTATATACTTTACTATAGCTATTACCTACATTTGACGAAAGCCAATATGCCCTAAATGAACATTTTCCATGATTACTGTGTATAAAGGGTATATTAGTTGCGACTTTATATCAAAATTTGATCAGTAATTTCTATAAACGAACTTTGCACAGTTACTTAGGCAGATATATACATATATATATATATATATATATATATATATATATATATATATATATATATATATATATATATATATATATATATATATATATATATATATATTCGATTTTTTAGATATTGCTTGGGTTTTCCCTATACGAAATCGGAAAAAATCGAAATCTACTCTTCAGCTCAGCTCGTTAGCATTAGTTAAACCTTTTTCTCACACTCGAGATAAATTTGGATTCGAATTTGCATAGAGTTCGAGGCCAATTGAGCAGGTTGTGCCAGGCACTGAGACAATTTTGGGTCGTAAAGCCGAGCGCTGTTAAAGTCAATATGTTTACGACCGGGCGACCGGGTTTACTTTGTCAAATGTGTGTGCATAGGCCTTAGCTGTCGGTCGGTCTGTCTGCGTGTCTGTTTCCAGGTATAACGGCAAGGGAAACTGCATAATCATAAACTCATTTACGACCGTCTAGTTTACCTGCCTCTGCCTCTGCCAGGCTGGCTCACCTTAGCTTACCTCTGGCTCGAATCTTTGTGTGCTCTTTGTGCGTCGAAGGTTGAGTTAAAGCCTGATTAGGGACTCAGATCTGGCTGAAATAAAAGAAAAAGAAAACCTAAATTATTTTTAACATATTTTTTAACGTTTTTTTTTAAATATATTTTTTATTATAATTTTTTTTTTAATTTTCCTCTATATAAATTTCTATGAAAATATTTTTTTTCCCCTATTTAAATCACCATAAATATATATATTTTTTTAAATTTTCCTTTAAATTAAAAAAAAAAAATTTATTTTCCTCCATCTAAATTTCTATAAATAATTTTTTTAAATTTTCCTCCATTCAAATTTCCATAAATATTTTTCCCCTATCAAAATTTCTATGGATTTTTTTTTAATTTTCCTCCATCTAAATTTCCATAAATGTGTGTTTTTTTTTTAAATTTTCCTCCATCTAAATTTTCCATTAATTATTTTTTTTAATTTTCCTCCATTCAAATTTCCATACATTTTTTTTTTATTTTTCCTCTATAATTTTTTCTATAATTATATTTTTTTTTAAATTTTCCTCCATTAAAATTTCCATAAAAACTTTTTTTTAATTTTCCTCTATCCAAATTTCCATAAATAATTTTTTTAAAATTTTCCTCTATCCAAATTTCCATAATTTCTTTTTAATTTTCCTCCATCTAAATTTCCGTAAATAATTTTTCCCCATCAAAATTTCTATAGATATTTTTTGAAATTTTCCTCCATTTAAATTTCCATAATTTTTTTTTTTTAATTTTCCTTCATCTAAATTTCTATAAATATATATTTTTTTAATTTTCCTCTATCCAAGTTTCCATAAATACTTTTTTTTAAATTTTCCTCCATTTAAATTTCTATAAATAATTTTTTTTTATTTTTCCTCCATCTAAATTTCCATTATATAATTTTTTTTTTAATTTTCCTCTATCCAAATTTCCATAATTTCTTTTTAATTTTCCTCCATCTAAATTTCCGTTCATAATTTTTCCCCATCAAAATTTCTATAGATATTTTTTGAAATTTTCCTCCATTTAAATTTCCATATATTTTTTTTTTTTAATTTTCCTTCATCTAAATTTCTATAAATATATATTTTTTTAATTTTCCTCTATCCAAGTTTCCATAAATACTTTTTTTTAATTTTCATCCATTTAAATTCCCATAAATATTTTTTTTTTTAATTTTCCCCTACCAAAATTTCTATGAGTTCTTTTTTTTTATTAAATATTCTCAAATTTCATTTATTTTTGATAAGCTCGTCTCTAGCATGTGATCACTGGCTGACTGCAGCCATATTGTATGACACACATGTTTGACAGTTACTCGTCAGCTGCTGCTGGCGCAGCCAATAAAGTTTTATCTATGCTTTGCTCTCGCTCGCACTTGCAGTCGCACTCGACTGCAGTCGCAAGTGGCGTCTGCTGTGCGCCTGCAGGCCGATCTCAAGCCAAAAGCTTGCGAGCTTTTTTGACCTTAGCGCTTTTTCACACGTTTGTTTTTGTTTACATTGGCGCGCCGTCTTTCATATGCCCTGTCTTGTTTGCTTACGTCGAAAAACTTGTACGTCGAAAAGTGTGTATGTGTGTGTGTGTGTGTGTGTATCAGCTGATAAGCAAGCATTCTTAGACAAATTGTATTTACGTATGTATGTATGTAGCAATAGCATTCAATATGTTTGATACACACATAGTCACACACACGCACACAAACTTGTTATACATACATATTTATGTCTGTATGTTTTCGCATCAGATGTCAAACACGCGCCATTCACGCACTCAAAGCCAGACACACTGACAGCGAGAGAGCGAGACACACGCTTGCTTGCAGACACACATACACATGCACAGAGAGAGAGATAGAAAGAGCCATCGCACACGCTCCAATCATTTGCTTAGTTTTTTAGATAATCCGTTATGGAAAATAACCGCAAAGAGGAGACAACGCAAAAGACAAACGCAACGCTTTAGCGCGCACTCAACTCACTCTTATACACAGTTGGCTGCAGTTACTTATACTCTTACTTACATGTACGTACGTTGATGCACCTACACTTTGTTTGTTCTCCCACTTCTACTTCTACTTCTACTCCCTTTTCCTTTTTCTTCTTCGCTCGTCTAGTCGCACACTCGTAGGCGCAACCAAAACAAAACTAAAACGAAATCACGGCGACAATCGCTCAAATAAGCGTGAGCGGCGCATAAAAAAGAGAGAGCGAGCGAGCGAGCGTGTGTGTGTGTGGGAGAGAGATTAGACTAGAGAGTGAGCGTGCGAAAGCTTACGAGCGCCACAGCAAAAGCTCCCCTTTAGCGCCGATCAGCTGATTGCAAAGCTTTGCAAGTTCTTTCGTGTGTTTGGAATAATTTGAAATATTTAATTTTATTTGATTGAAAATTAATACAGGTAAAATTAATTAAATAAATTTAAACTATAATTATTATCATGTTTGAGTATTTTTTATAAAAAAAAAAAACGTACTAAAATATAAATATTTATTAATATTCAAATATATGAAAATAAAAAATTAATAATTTTTTTTAATTATTAAAAAATATTATATATATTATAAATAAAAATATTTATTTTTTCTTGCATTTATAAAAAATTAAATTAAGATTAATGTAATTAATTTATATAATTGAATTTAAATTAATTTAATTTAATTTACCAAGATTTATAATTTAATATTTAAAAAATAAAAGAAATAAAGAAAATAATTAATTATAAATAATGAATTTGATTTTTAATCCGTCTTTAATTTTGGTATAAACTTAAAATGTGGCAAAAAATTAATTCTTGTATTTAATAAAAAATTAAAATATATAAAAAAAACATTTAATTAATTTCGTCTTAAAAAATTTACAACAATTATTAATTAAATATTTATTGGTATAATTTAATGTACTGCAAAAATTCTTTAAATATACATGTTATATATTTTCAAGTTATTTTCAAAATTTTAAATTTAAAATCCAATTTTTTTATGAATTATCTTTTGGTTCACCCCGTTTGAACATAACCTCAAAAATAATCATTTTGGTTCAACAAAGAATATTAAATAAATTATATAAGAAATGAATCAATTTAAATCAAACTTGTCCACATTTTGCCATTTTTTGTCGTGTGAAAACCCTAAAAAATGAAATATCCACCATTTTGTTTAGCACACAAAAAGAAATTAAAAGGCAAAATTAACTGTAAAAATGTCTATAAAAGCAGCAAGCACACATTAATATATGCGTAACTCGTAACTTGATCTATATATTCTAATATTTAACGTACGTTTTCGGCATGTTTATTTAAAAACAATTTCGCGTTTGCCGCTATTCAACTGTTATACACGCTGGCTGCGAGGAGCATGTTGAGCGTGAAACTCACCACGGCAACGCCCATTCGGCTGGCTGGCAGCACAGCACAGCACCAGCGACATGCGATGTGCCTATGGCTGTCTCGTTCGCACCTATGCGCACTGGTGTGTGACTGTCGCTTTTTCGCACGTTGGCTTCGTTGGCTCGATGACGACACCCACCCCCAAAACGAAAACGCTAGCAGCGCGCCCATTTTTCGCCGTCGGCATTTTGTATTGGACGCAGCCGCGATACCAACTGCAATTAGACAGCGACAGTTAAAGCAAAATGGCGGCACGCGTCTATTTTTTAACTGTTGTTTACGACACACGAATGCCCAATAATTGTGCAATGCCGGCAAAGTCCCGATAACGAATGGGAAGCTAAAAGGGAAGCAAAGCTAAATACTATATATATATATATATATATATGTGTGTGTGTGTGTTAAGCCAATAGATCTCTGTAGGAATTAGCATTAGAGCAATATTTATATTATTTTTAGCGATTTTTCGGATTTAAAGTAAAATTTTGAATAGCTCGATTCTCTTACGACTAGAAAAACTTCAAATAGAGCATTACGTGTCAAAATTCTGGTGGTTCTTATGATATAGATCATATATGTAAATCTTTAAGCTGGACTCTAAACTTCAATCTATGCACACATATGTGTATATAGCAGGTATATATCTCTATACTGAATAGATGCCAGATCGATATGTTCACATAGCGCTCATTTATCGATAAGTATCGATAATGTATTTAACTTCTGCATACTACTTAGCTCTACTCAGCTAAGCCGAGATATTCTCTAGTCGATCATTTATCGTTAAGTATCGATACTATATATTATGACTCAACTCAAGAGCTTTTAAAATTTCTGTATTCTTCTTCTTCTTCTTCTTCTTCTTCTTATGTTGGCTTTACTCAGCTAAGCTAGGGTATTTCCTAGTCGATCACTCTCTGCCTCAGTTCTCGCAGCTCTGCAGCGTGTTTCTAGAAATATTTCACAAATATTCTAGAAATATACTAGAACTACTCTAGAAATTAACGCTTTGAAAGTGATATAGTATGGCATGCACGACTATCAGATACCCTAATCACCATGGCAGGAGGAGGTGCACAAAAAAAGTGATGTACTCTATATTTATCGACAGCTTTGAAGAAACTTTACACCAATTTGACATAAATTTTAATCGAAATTATTATCGATATTTTGTATTGATATCGATCTAACGATCAAGTCTTTAACTGTTACATATTGTAAGACTCGATTGCTCCGCATTGATCCTGAATATATATGCATATACTATATAAAACTGACCACGCCTACTTTTTATAGGAATACCTCAGTGACTAAAAATAGTTGTGCAGCATCAAATCTGGTTATATATAGATATATTCATATATATGTTAACTTTCTAGAGCCTAGATAAAGTATGATTTACCAGAGAATTCTTTGCCAGAGATTTCTGTTATACATATATATCTAATAGATTTGAAAGATCTATAGATATAGTTTTTATATCTGCCTTTTCTATCCAAGAACAGTTTCTATATATTGCCCATTTCCAAGTTTCGATTTACTAGACTTTTTCTCTAATAGGTAATATATGCATATATATTTCCATATATTAAGTTTCCCCTTTACCAGGTTTCCCGGTACGAGGTTTCCAGGCTGATGTCGATATCTACTTGGGTTTCTATATACTTGATTTCCATATACTAGATAAGTTGATTCCTAAATACTAACTACTAAATATAGGTATATGTTTTAGGCTGGGTATACGATAGTCCGGGTATTCCATAGATTTTCAGGGTTTTTTCTTGAATTCTATATAATATGCAGAGCATCCACATAATGGATTGCCATACAGTCTATACTCTCTAGGTTTATATATACCGAGTTCGATTCCCATACTTTCATATAGGCTTTTCTCATGTACTGGGTGAAAGTCTCCTATATTTTCTGGGTATACTAGATATACTAGGTATGTATTATCTATCCTAAGTTTATAGATTCCCATATACCAGTTCTCTATAAACTAGGTTTTCCCATACTAACATTCTAGGTTTCCCTATACCATATTCGGAAATCCAGACTACTATAAGACTATAAGACCATATAGCTGATTCCCAAATTTCTATATGCCAACTTTTCATATATCACATCTTGCCTTAGCTAATCTTATTTTAACTATACTAACTGTACTATATATGAGCTGATTCCTGATCTTAATATAGAAAAGAAGAAAATCGAAGGGTGTAGAAGGACTATATATTGAATGTGATAGGATAGGCGATATGAAGAAGATATGGAAGGGGCAGCAGAAAGAAGTGGAGAGAGAAGTTTACTATACAAATTCCAATGCTATATATATAAAGATATATATTTGCTTCTCTTTTTCGTCAGATATATTTAGGTTCTTTAAAGAGTATTCTCTTATCCAATATCTTAAATATTTGATCGGAAATCCCAAAGAATTTCTAGATCCGATTTCCATTTGCATTTATCGCTTCAGATTCCTTTAGCGATTTACCTGCGAAATCCGTCGATGATCCCTTAACCCCCACCCTTGAGAGCACCCCAACCCTTGTGACATTCAGGAGTTAAGATCCGTTTCGTCCGGGCATAGTTCCGGTCCGGGCGCAACAACAACAACAACAAGAATGAGAAACAGCCCTTAGCAAGCTTAGGGGTTGCATTTGGCACATTCCACTTAATAGAGGCAATCTTTTTGGGGGTAATTGTTGAATATTTGCTTTTGGCAATGCATTCGCATTTGCGGCGTAAAATGGAGAAAGGAAAAAGAGGGCAGCACGAACAGGGAGGGTTGCGGAGGCAAAAGGACGTGTGTAGTATGTGCCAAAGTTCAACCCTTTCGACAAACAGAAAAAATGTGACTACACTGCAGAGAACTACCCTAGCCTGGGACAGTAGCGGTACAGTTCGTGCCTTTTCAATGGGTTTCCCATCAATTCTCAAGAGGGGTCGACTGCAAACATTTATTTAACTGGGGAGATTGAACAAATATTAAATATGATATGTATATATATATATATACATTTGGGCTATATAAATATCAAAAAGGCTTTAATTCAAGTTTTTAAATTAGATTTTAGTTATACTATATATTTAATATATATTACATACTCGCTTAAATTAAATTTCTTAATTAAACAATTAAATTTATTTTTATTAATTGCTTTTCTCACTTAACATTCGCCAAAAGTAATCAAAGTTAAGCAAACACTATTATCGCTAAGAGCAAAGAGCGCATACAACTGTCGCCTAAGCCGAACGAAACTGTTGAAAAGGAAAGAACGGTACAGCATTGAGCCTGGGCGTTCACATGTGCTTGCGTGCGAGCATAGCGACTGCGTGTGTGCGCTACGCAGGACAAGGCTGAGCCGATCAGTTGTAATACGAGAGGTTGTTAAGCAGCAGAGCTGCACTCACACACACACACACATACACGTGCACATGCACATGCACACGCTTATGCAGCGTATTTGCTGTGTATCAATTTTGCAGTCTCGACTTTCGTTCAGTTCGTTTAGCTAACGGCAGAATTTGACGCTGAGCTGACCACGCCTAGGCGCTGAGCTCAGACTTCATTACAAAAGCAACAGCAAAAACAAAGCGAAACCAACAATCAGCAACCCATTTTGATAGTTGAATCAACACACACACACGCACGCACACAGACGTGCGCAAAGCAATCTTATACGCCCCGAATGACACCCCAGTCGGACTGTGTGTGTATGCAGATGTTGATAATTCCAAGGTTTCTTTTTTTTTTCAAAAATGGTGAAGGAAATTCTAACGATAACAATGCCAGAGCTAATGCGTGTGTGTGTGAGAGTGAGGCAATTACAGCACACACACACACACACACGCTACGCTAATGAGCGCAAGTGAGAGCGAGAGCGAGAGAGAGAGAGAGAGAGAGAGAGAGCGAGCGAGCGCGCACTAAAGCTAAATTGATGCCAATGAAAAAAAAAGCACGCGCAAAGCAATTTACGCTGATTATACATTTGTCATTTTTGTATAAAATATACAAAAGCACACACATACATATATACATACATACACACATAGACTGCGCAGCGCTACTCAGACACACAGGCCAGCTCATGCTGAAACGTTGGACACACACTCGTGCGCTCGCTCACACTGCGGCGCTAACGCCAACGACCCCCCAACCAGCGCCAACGGCAACAGCAACCGCAGCCAGTTTGTTGAGTTCATAATTCGAAAAAAAAGAAAGAAAAAAGAGCGCATGCTCCGCATGGCTTTTTGTACAGTTGAATAAGACTGCAGAAGAGAAAGACGCGACTCAGCTAATAAGAAAAAACTACGTACAGAAATACAAAAGCAACAACAAAAGTCCAACCATAAAAAATCCAATACACACACACACAGAGTCCAGCCAAAGATGAAGCCGGATCAGCGAACACACACACGCACAGAGGCCGCAATCAAAAACCAAATAAAAGGCATAATAGAGAAGAGAGAAACAGCAGGCAAAAACACTTAACAAGCGTAGAAATAATATGGCGGCGGCTGCACCAACAACAACAGCAAAGCGAACGGAACAACAAAAAGTTCGTTTCCAGCCAGCGAGCGAGCCTCACATCAAAAACATCAACGCTGCCTGTCATTCCCAGCAGCGACCCAACAACAACAACAACAACAACAACTAAAGAGAGGCGAACATACAGGCATACGTATAACGACGAACGTTGAGTACAGAAGAACAGCCCAAAGCGGCACACACACACATACACGGGGGCAGCTCACACAGGCCAACAACAAAATGAAAAATGGAATGCTAGAGCTTCTGGCACGGCACAGTGGGACAAATATGATATTATGTTAACAATTTAGTTTCTTATAAAAATTTAATTATTCTCTCTACTTAGTATTATAAATATTATATTAGTATTATAAATTTATATTAGTGTATAAATATTATAAATTATGGATATTTCCTCTGTAAATATTAACTTTTTCTCCATATTATTTTTTTTTGTATTTTTTTTATTTAATTTTTTTTTTAATTTTTTATATTATAAATAGTACGATATATTTGTACATCCAATATAATAATAATTTATATTATTATTTATGCTTTTCCTGTAAATAATGTTAATATAATGATAAAAAAAATATATGTAAAAAAAATTAATTTAATAATGTATATAATTATATATATATATATATATATATATATATATATATATATATATATATATATATATATATATATATATATATATATATATATATATATATATATATATATATATATATATATATATATATATATATATATATTTTTTTTTATATTTTCCGCACAATTTTCCTCAACATGTCAATATCAGTTGCACACTGTGCCACATGAATGGCATACCAGACCACGGTAACTGCAGCAACAGCAACAACAGCAATCGACAAACGTGTGTGCCAAATCACCGGGTGCCATCAGTCACAGGGATGTCCACGGAAAACGCATAGCATTTCAAATGAAAATGTCGAATCGGCAATATTAGCGGCAGCAGCAGCAGCAACAACAACAACAAGAGAAAGAAAATGCAATTGAAATGGAAATAATGAAGCGCAGGCCACTGTACGAAGCGAGCGAGCAAGCGAAAGCGAACGATTGCCTCTGTGCACCCCCCACCACACCGCTGCGACCCATGGTGCCGGGTGAGGCCGACAAGCAAAACTAATAATAAAATAAAGCCGCTGTCGTTTGCTAGTCAGCTCAGGTATGTATGTATGTATGTATTTATCTGTGTGCGTGTGTGTGTGTGTTAATGTATGTGTGGCTGTGTATAGGCGTATGCGAAGGTGTGGTGGTGGCAAACGTGAAATCGAAAAAAGAAGATGAAGTATAGCAAGCAAGCCAGCCAGCAGCAGTATCAGGCAACGGCGAAACGACATTCGAGTATAGAGACACAGAAAACTGGTCTCTCGCTCGTCGACAAGGGCGGCAATGCCCAAAAGTAGCGGGCAGGGTGGATGACGGCGCGATATGCACACACACAGATACACACCAATACAAACATACGTACATGCGGCAGAACGAGCGCGAAAGCAAAAGCAAACACAATACACATGCCCGCCAGCTGTGATAGCCTCGTTTCTGCTGCTGTTGTTGTTGTTGTTGTTATTTTTGTTTTTGTTGTTCTCTTCTCTTCTTTTTTTTTTGTTCGCGTACATTTTTTCTTTCGTTCGCACACACCCCCAAAGCGCACACAATAAAACGTTGTAAACTGACGCTATTGCAGTCTCGCTCGCACCCAATGGCTGCGGCATGTGACCTGCTATTGGCGTCGCAGTCAGACGCCCGCATTTGTTATAGAGAAATGTTTCGCTGTGCATGTTATCTGTATGTATATATGTGTGTGTGTGTGTTTGCATTTGTGTGAGCAAACTCGTTTTCCTCGGCCAGCTGCCTGCCAACCCTCCTAAGGCTAACACATACAGTCACCAATACACATGCGCGCTGCTGTCGCCGCTGCTGCTGCTGCTGCTTCATTTTGTTTCGGCAGAGTTGCCGCCGTCTGCGCGCGTTTCAGTCGAAATTTCAACTTGGTAGCGCACGGTCTGCGTTTATTCCGTTAGGTCGCGCCGATCTGTCCAAACCGTCAGTCGAGATAAAAGATACAACGCGACGCGCTACTCACACACACACATACACACGCACACACACACACACGCGCGAATACACACACACATACAGCCAAACGCTCATCGAAGACTAGCTGAAACACCTGGATTTTTCACAAACATTTCTTTTTTTGTTTAGTGTGTGTTGCAAGTTCAAGTTAAACAAATACCAAGACGCCAAACAAAAAAAAAAAAAAAAGATACAAGATACATGCTGCAAAGTGAAAAGTTATGCTGCCGGCGTCGCAGTCGCAGTCGCAGCCGCTGCCGCAGCGAGCAGTGAAATTGTGTGCCGCCTAACAAAAAATATGTTGCTAGAGTTGTCGTCGCCGCGTTTTATGTAAGCTGAGACACACACAACAATAGAGTTTTAAAAAACACCCCCCACCCCTGCTCCCACCCCCCCTTCGCCAACATACCCCCCGCTAGCCACCCACGCACATCACGTGTACAGGTGCCTATAGCAAAGAAAACAACAGCAAAAGAAAGAAAAAATGAATTAACTGTGAACTAAAGCCAGGGCATTGCATTAACTGTGAGCCATCCAACGTCAACGTCAACGTCGACGTCGACGCAGCCGCTGCAGCGAGTGGACGTACGTACTAATTATTGCTCTCGTGCACGAAACGTTCATTACACGCCTCAGTCGCAGTCGCAGTCGAAGTCTCAGACAACACACACACACACACACATTGACACTGAGACAGACACATACACACACACACACACACACACACACACACACACACACACACACATACACGTACAGTGACTGAGGCTGACGCTCGGCGAGACCGTTTTTTTGTGTACATTTTTGTATGTTTTCTTGTTGTTGTTGTTGCGCTTGCCTTGCAACAAAGTTTGACGTTTTTTTTTTTGCCTGTTTATATGTATATGTTTATTGCCTGTATATGTATGTGTGTCTGTGTGTTTATCTCATATGTATATGTATTTGTCACCGACAGCGAAACAGCAACAAAATAATCAAAAGCAAATTACACAAACGCAGTAGCAGCAGCAATATGCTGCCAACAACAATAAAAACAATCAGCAGCAGTCGCAGCATAATAGCAGCAGCAGCAGCAGCAGCACCAGCAATCGCAATCGCAGTCGCCGTCGCAGTCACCGTCCAAGTAACAGCAAAAAACAACAGTACAACGCTGTCGTCGCTGCTGCAGTCGCAGTCGCCGTCGCCGCTGACGTCGCCGCATGCATACTATTAATTTATTATACAAATTGTTTTTATTTTGAATAATGGATCGTCGTGCATTGAAGTTTATGCAAAAAAGGTATTTTTGTTTCTGTTGTTTTTGTTTCGCTTTTAAGTTTATAGTTACACTCACCCACACACATACACATACACGTACGTATGTACGTATGTATATGTGTGTCAATGCACTCGCGTTTATTATTGCTTATTACTAATGTTATATCTGTTTTTTTTTGTTTTCTGCATACGCACTCACATACACGAACTCCGCTCTCTCTCTCTCTCTCTCACTCTCTTTCACTCTTGCTTGTGTATTTGTTATTATTACATCGCGGCGCGTCTGTGTGAGTGTGACCCTCGCGGCGCAACACAAAAATATTCCTATGCTGTGTGTACACACTTTTATGTCTTTTAATTTATATCAAATGAATTTTAACTATATTTATTTATATAAATGTTTACTTACCGTTTTTTTTTTAAATTGCTGTTAATTGCAGCGCGCTTTCTTTGGCGCGCAGCTGAACAATGCGACGTTTTTCAACACTGCTGCAAATAACAAATAAATCTTTACACATATGCATACGCAAGTGCTCGTGGATGTGTGTATATGTGTATATATATGCGTGTGTGTATCTCTGAGAAGTTGCTGTTTGACGTCCCATCATAATCGAAGTTGTACTTGAAACTCCTCCAAGCAAAAATCACAAGTCCCAAACGAGTTTTTTTTGTTGTTGCCCCATCTGCTCAGCTCAGCTCATGTTGATAAAACGCTGCAGTCAAACTCACACACACACACACAGGCAGTGAATTTCGCAATGCATGCCATGTGTATGTGTGTGTTTGTAAATTTGTTGGTGGTGGATTTTTCTTTTACTTTTCGCAGTATTGAAAAGCAAAAGTTCTAACACATTTTTTTGGCCGCAACTAAAACTGCAGGCGGCATTGTAAGCAGCGTGAGCACCGCGCCGACGAAGAGGAAGAAGCAGTACAAAATATATGTAATAAAACCGCAGCAACAACAACGGTTAGTGGAGTGCAATCGCTCTCTCGCTTGCGTGCGCGTGGGCGCCCATAGTTGGAAGTAAACAAAATTTGAGGCGCGTGGTTAGTGTTGCCATCTGTTCAAAATAAAATTTCATTACAGAATTTATAAATGAAAATATTAAATAAATTTTATATGCATTTTATGTGTGTCATTAGTAGTTTTCACTTTGCACCATCTATAAACAAATATTTGCATGTCATGTTTTTATCACTTTTATTTTAATATAAGAAATATCTATGCGATTATTTTTGTGCTTGCTGGCAACTCTGCGTCTACACAAACTCATGCCCGCGCTCTCATCCATTTGGCACATAAGTATGTGTGTGTGTGTATTTGAGTGTGTTCGAGCAAGCAAGTATTGTCGTCTCACTCACACTTGCGCGTATTGGGCAACGACTGCGACAAGGGCGACATCAATGCTTCGCGCTCTATTGTATCTGTTATTCGCAATCGTATGCGTGTGAGTGAGTAAGTTGTTGGTGGCTGTGGTCTGGCATGTATGTAGAAATGAAACCGGTTCATATATAATCAATATGTAGTCATCTATTTTCGTCTCATCCCCGTCACCGCCTACATCGCGTACAGGTTTAATGCCCCAACAACCACCAAACGTTATTTTGCACGCATGTTCCTCGCAACAATTTGAATTTCATGTTTTACTTCTCTCGCGCCTGCATGCAAGCTGCGCGCGCTCTCCCACTACACTGTCTCACTCTAACCCACTCACTCACACTGCCTATGCTTTATTTATTTATTTATTTTTTTTTTTTTATTTTTTTTTACTCTTGAGCGCATGCTCGTTTTGTTGGCTTGTTATCAATCTGCCTGCAACTCAATTTGAAGCGAACATAAAATTGATGATGGCTGTGCAGCATTAAAATTATTATTGCTCTTGGATTATTAATGGCACCGACGCTGCCAGTCTCACTCACAATATTCAACTGACAAATACATGCAAACCGTTCTCACTCGCTCTCTCTCTCTCCTCCTTCTCTTTCTCACAAACATGCAAGCAAGCGTCAAACCAGTCTTAAGCTGCAAGTTTTTGTTGTTGTTTTTGTGACGTTGAAAAGGATGCTGCTGTGTCTGGCACGGCGTCTAGTCGGCATCTTTTTTTTTTCTTCTTTCCGTTTTATTTATTTCGTGCCAGCAGCTTTCGCTTGCTCTTTGCCGTTTGCGGTGCTGTGCGTGGGGCGACCCCAGAAGGAAACCAACAGCAACCCTGCCGCATGCATTGCATTGAAACACCCCTGACCGATTTCATGGCTTTGCCAAAACCGCCCACTCCGGCTCCACCCCGCCTTAATTTTGCTGTATTGTTGCCAGGGTAACCCTAACTAATGCTGTGCCGGCTCCTTTGGCCTCTGCTGCTGACTCGTATTTCGGTTGTAGTTTTTTTTTCTGCTATTTTTTTCTTTCTTCTATATATACAATTTTTTTGATGTGCCTCTCGGGCATTGCGGGAAAGTTAGATTGGGGGATTAGGATTAGGTGGCTCGGCCCGGGTCGGCCAAGATCCATGGTGTGGTTACCTTGTGTTATTTAAACTACAACTTTGTGAGCTCTTCACTTTGGGTCTTTGAACTGTGAAGTTTGGCAACGTCAGAAAATGTTAAGCTTGAAGCTAAGGCGATTTGAAATTCGTACTTAATGCCCTAAAACAAATTCGCACTCAAAAATTGCACTCGATTCGAGGATAGTGCTCAATGCGGCGTTGCCAAGTTTCATACATAACACATCTCTTTGCACTTTGATTATTTTGTCTCTTTCTGTGCATAATTTTAATTGTATTGGGCTGCCCACATAGCGGTATATGCATTTGCAACTCCCTGTCTCTCCCTCTCCCTGGGTTACTCTCTTGCTCCGTTCAGCCTCACATGTCCATTCTCTCCTACGCATGCAGTCTAACAGCATCTCTCATTCACTGACAACTCCGCCTGTCTCTGCGAGTTTGCAGTTAACCATTGACAGCAGTAGAGGAAGAGCGCAACAAAGTAAAATCATAATAATCTATATATAAATGTTGTCCGGGGCTACGTGTGTGTATGTGTGTGTCTGCATATGCATCATTTTGCATCACAAATGACCTCTTTTGTGTGAGTGTGTGTGTGTTGTATGTGCGCAAAATATGAGCTACATTTACCGTTATGTGGGTCAATGATTGCAGATTTGTTTCACGTGAATAAGGAGTAAGGCAGAGCAGATCGAAGTTGAGGTTTGACGGAAGCTGAACAAAAATTTAATTTATTTAAAAATTTAGTAACAAATGATATTAAATGAAAATATTTTAAATTAAAATAGTGTAGATACAGATATATATACTAAATGAAATATGCTAATATTAATAAAAAATAATTTTCAAAGTATTTTTTATAAAAGTGTTAGTCATATTTTGTTGCTTATAAAGCAACTCAAATCTTTGCCAAGCATATTTTTGTTATTTTTCTGTTATGAATGATCTTTGCATTCGACGCTCGCTCAGCTTTTTGTTGTGTGCGCTACTGAGAGAGAGTGGGGGAGAGAGCGTGAGAGAGTGTGAGCGTAGGCATCTATCGCCTACGCTTTGGCTCTGGGTCTTGCTTGCTTTGATTTCTTTCTCTTGTTTTATTTGCATGCAAATGGCGGGTGCTGCCAACCTGTTTGCAGCTAGAGTGCAGTTTCGTTTCTTTTGCTGCGCTGCGTTTTTTGCTCGCTTTCAATATTAATTTTTTTGTTGTGTTTTTATTGTTGTTGTGATATTAAAAATGTTGCATGCTCAGCGCGGTCGCCGCAAACGTTGCAAGTGTGTGTGTGCATGCGCCAGCTAGCTGTGTGAATTGCATTTGATATACATATATATACGTATATATAAATTTGTACTAATTGCTAACTCTCTCTCTCTCTCGCTCTCTCTTTCTCTTTCTGGCAAATGCAGAGCGGACACTGAAAGCGAAACAACAGCAACAACAGCAAACACTTTGACAGCAGCAACAATCTTAACAACAGCCGCAGCAGCAGCAACAACAACGACAACAACAGCCGCCGCAACAGCAGCAGCAACAACAACCACAACCACAACAACAACAACAGCTGCGCTGCCCCTAAAGGACAATTCGAATATAAGAAGCAGCAGCAGCAGCAACAACAACAACAACAACAACAACGACAAGTTGCAAACAGCAACGCAGCAGCTACAACAGCTACAGCAGCAACACAAGCAGCAACAGCAGCAGCAACAACAGCAGCAACAACAGCAACAACCACATATTGTTGGTGTTGAGCGACCCTTGAAGTGTTTGGAGACCTTGGCTCAAAAGGCGGGCATCACCTTTGACGAGAAATACGATTTCGCTAGTCCGCCGCATCCAGGCATTGCCAACAACAACAACAACAACAACCACAGCAACAACAATAATAATAATAATAACAACAACAACAACAACAATACGCAATTGAACAACAACAATCATATCAAGAGCGGCACGCCCACATCAATTGCAACAGCGCAAACGCCGCGACGCACAGCAGCGGCAGCAGCAGCAGCAACAACACCCACAGCAACATCAGCAACAACACCCACAACAACCACAACAACACCCAACAACAACGCGCGATCTCGCAGCGTTTCACGTTCGCGTTCGCGTTCCAGCACGCCCACCTCGCGTGCAGCAGCAGCAGCAACAGTTGTTGGCGGCACGCTGGAGAAATCACAGAGCCCCGCCCAACAGGTGGCATCCGCTGCGGCGGTGCCACTGCAGATATCACCTGAGCAATTGCAGCACTTCTATGCGAGCAATCCGTACGCCGCCATCCAGGTTAAGCAGGAGTTTCCCACACACAATGCCAGCGGCGGCGGCGGCGGCGGCAACAACAGCAACAACAACAGCGGCAACAACAATGCCGGCGGCAACAACAACAGCAATAACAGCGGCAATAACAGCGGCAACAACAGCGGCAACAGCAACGACCTGAAGCATGCGACAAGTCTGCTGGACGCCAGCCAGACGACACAGCTGCAACAGTTGCAGCTGCAACAGCTGACGGCGGCTGGGGATGCAGCGGCTGTGGCTGCTGCCGCTGCCGCTGCTGCTGCTGCTGCTGCCGGCGGCAGTCCGGCGCAACAGAATGCGCTCCAACAACAGGCAGCGGCGGCGGCGGCGGCGGCAGCAGCAGCAGCAGCCCAACAGCAACAGCAACAAGTTGTGCAGCAGCAGCAACAGCAGCAGCAGCAACAGCAGCAACAGCAGCAGCAACAACAACAGCAGCACTCGGCTGCCATCAGCACAATGTCGCCGATGCAGCTGGCCACGGCCACGGGCGGAGTGCCCGGCGACTGGGCCAACGGGCGGACGGTGCAGCTGATGCAGCCATCGACGGGCTTCATCTATCCGCAGATGATTGTCTCGGGCAATCTGCTGCCGGCGACGCTCGGGCAGCAGCCGATCCAGGTGATCGCCAGCAAGCACTTCCAGGGCAGCGGGCCGCAGATGATAACGACAACGACGCAGAACGCCAAGCAGATGATCGGGGGACAGGCGAGCTTTGCCGGTGGCACCTACGCGATACCCTCCAGCCAGTCGCCCCAGACGCTGCTCATCTCGCCGGTGAACGTCATTTCGCCGCAGCAGCAGAGTCTCCTGCACTCGATGCAGGCGGCGGCGGCGCAGCAGCAGCAGCAGCAACAGCAGCAGCAGCAACAACAGCAGCAGCAACAGCAGCAGCAGCAGCAACAGCAGCAACAGCAACAGCAACTGACCCAGCAGCAACAGCAACAGCTGACGGCAGCGGCTGCCGCCCAGCAGGCGGCGCTGGCCGTGACCGCCTCCAAGGTGGGTCTGGCCGGCGACGGGCAGGCCAAGCTGCAGCAGAAGGTGGTGCAGAAGGTGACCACCACCACGAACACGGTGCAGGCGGCCAGCGGTGGCGGCAATGCCCAGACCCAGCAGCAGCAACAGCAGCAAACCACGACACAGCAATGCGTTCAGGTGTCGCAGTCGACGCTCCCGGGCGTTACGGCTGCCCAGGCAGCGCAGCTGATTAGCCCGCTGCAGAATGCGGCCACCGGGCAGCCCCAGCAGATGCAGCTCAACTCGTGGTTCTGGCCCAATTTCGGTCCGAATCCGATTATATTGCGCGGGCAGCCGGATCATACGTCCGGCATGTTCATACAGCAGCCGACGACGCATCAGGCGCTCCAGACGCAGCAGAATCGTAAGTTCCAACTGGAACTAGTTCCAACTTGCATTTGATTAGCTCATTAAGTAACATAAGTGAGCTGTAGATGGGGAATTTATGTAGGGAGTGTGTGAAGGAATGAACTAGTTACGAGTCGGAACTAGTTCCGAACTATAGTCAGCTAGTTCAACTTCATTAAGTAACATAAGTGAGCTGTAGATGGGGAATTCATATAGAAATTGTGGAAAGGAAAAAACTAGTTGTGAGTCGGAACTAGTTCCGAACTATAGTCAGCTAGTTCAACTTCATTAAATAGCATAAGTGGGCTGTAGATGGGGAATTTATGTAGGGAGTGTGTGAAGGAATGAACTAGTTACGAGTCGGAACTAGTTCCAAACTATAGTCAGCTAGTTCAACTTCATTAAGTAACATAAGTGAGCTGTAGACGTGGAATTTATATAGAAATTGTGTGAAGGAATGAACTAGTTGTGAGTCGGAACTAGTTCCGAACTATAGTCAGCTAGTTCAACTTCATTAAGTAACATAAGTGAGCTGTAGACGTGGAATTTATATAGAAATTGTGTGAAGGAATGAACTAGTTGTGAGTCGGAACTAGTTCCGAACTTTAGTCAGCTAGTTCAACTTCATTAAATAGCATAAGTGAGCTGTACATGTGGAATTTATGTAGGGAGTGTGTGAAGGAATGAACTAGTTGTGAGTCGGAACTAGTTCCGAACTATAGTCAGCTAGTTCAACTTCATTAAGTAACATAAGTGAGCTGTAGACGTGGAATTTATATAGAAATTGTGTGAAGGAATGAACTAGTTGTGAATCGGAACTAGTTCCGAACTATAGTCAACTAGTTCAACTTCATTAAGTAGCATAAGTGAGCTGTAGATGGGGAATTTATATAGAAATTGTGGAAAGGAAAGAACTAGTTGTGAATCGGAACTAGTTCCGAACTATAGTCAACTAGTTCAACTTCATTAAGTAACATAAGTGAGCTGTACATGTGGAATTTATGTAGGGAGTGTGTGAAGGAATGAACTAGTTGTGAATCGGAACTAGTTCCGAACTATAGTCAACTAGTTCAACTTCATTAAGTAACTTAAGTGAGCTGTACATGTGGAATTTATGTAGGGAGTGTGTGAAGGAATGAACTAGTTGTGAGTCGGAACTAGTTCCGAACTATAGTCAGCTAGTTCAACTTCATTAAGTAACATAAGTGAGCTGTAGATGGGGAATTTATGTAGGGAGTGTG